>JAKLNE010000119.1:0-26172 GCA_022814615.1 Waltergamsia citrina | reverse complement strand
CCCCCCCCCCCCCCCCCCCCCCCCCCCCCCCCCCCCCCCCCCCCCCCCCCCCCCCGCCCCCCCCCCCCCCCCCCCCCGTGCCGAATGTTGTGCTTCACTACGAGTTGCTGTTGGGAGACTCTGGTCTGGATGTACACAAACTTTCTTGCACGTCTAGACTACCATGCAACTTCTTCTCCAGATAGATTGCTTTGAATTCATTGGGTAGGGAGTGGAGCAGTGGCGATGCAAACATTAAGCAAGCTGGCTCATCGAGAGGCGTCTATGGGGCTCGTATCAACCCCCCCAAGACGACCCTCTGCTCGAGTAGCACCTTGGACTCAGGTATAACAAGAGGCCGATGTCGACCTCAAATTCTGAACCTTTGATCAACTCAACTACTCATTCATTTCAACTCTCTCATCTTCCCTTCACCAGATATCATTGTTCGTCTCTCATACAAGTCAAGTCAAGTCAAGGCAGCCAGCATCCGGGTCACCGACTGCAGCTTGCCCCTTCATCCCGAACACTGAATCACATTGCTCTCAATTCACCACCGCGGCTTGCCTGCAACTTTCCTTTTCGAGCACGAGGCATCTTGATGTTGGTATGAGAAACACCATTTCCTACACATCATCGAGAAGCACCTGAACTTTGCCCACGAACGCAGAGGATAGACCATGGTTTCTGTTTGCTACGAAGCCTACGAGAACAGACGATACGGAGACCGGTCAACTTATCCCCAGAACTTCCACCTCGCAGATCACCGCCGCCTGAACCACCCCTACTTTTTCCCCTTTAATCCAGTTAGAGTCACAAACATGTCTATTGGCCCTGCGGAAGACTCCCTCCCCCAGAGGAAGAGGATTCCCGTCGCTGTAAGATGCTTGTCTACACTTCTCTGATGTACTTGGCAACCTTTGATCTGACTGCTTACAGTGTGGCCGGTGCCGCAAGAGAAAGATCCGCTGCAGCGGTGATGGCGGAGTTGGAGAGCCCTGCTCCAACTGCCGCAATGCCAGTGCCTCTCCATGTCTTTTCCTCAGAGTGAGTAACCACACCAACGCGTATCTACGCAACTCAATGTTGAAGCACCACACGTTCTTACACTCCCAGGTGTCGTCTACGGAGACCCCATTCAGGCAGGAGGGAAACTCGTTCACTTACAGCCTGATGGATTCGCGCGCCCACCAAGCTCGCGGAGCCACGCCCTTGCCGTCCACTTCGGTGCCCTCGACTTCTTTGTACGGATACTCGACCCCAAACTATCAGGAGCACCTCGAAGCCAATGGTCAGGTCTACGCGTACCAACAAGGTTCCAGCTCCGGTCCTCGGTATTTCCCGGTGACCGGTGGCCAAGGAATCTACGATGCTTCTAGTGAGCAGCCTGGAGTCGAGGGATACGCCAACCAGAACGTGTACGGAGCAACATACGGGCCACAACCAGAGTCACGATATGCTCAATACCCTTCGACACCGGTTCATCCACAGGGAGGAAGGGCTATTGGGGCCATTCCTGAGTCCGAGCCAGCCAGCTACGGGGTCTCGACTGAGAGCGTTGGTGCTTCATCGCAGTCAAGCACCACCACGCTTGTCCACCGACCGGCTCCGGTTGCTGCCGCGAACAATCCCAACCACTGGTACCACACTCTTACCGCTCCGATGACCAGCGCGACCAACGGAGGAAGAGTGCTGCTGCCTACATCTGCCGAACGCCCTCTTTCGGGTCAAGCCACGCCCGTCCCCAGCGTCCGCAACGCCAATGTGTCTTCGAACGCACAGAGAAACGACTCCTCGTCTTCGCCATCGCCTGACTCGGACGCTGGGTCCATGTCCAGCTACGGCACTGTCAGTTACGAGTCATCCCCTGTGGCTTCGTACCCGACTACGACTGCGGCCTTGATGGACCCTTCTCGCGGCTCTCGCTCGGGCGATGCCTACGTCACTTCCTCTCCGGCTTCGCCGTTGGTGGTGGTGTCTCCCAGCCCCAGGGACGATGAGTTCCCACCGTCCTCGACACGCTCCTACGCGTACAGGGACACCACTGCCGCAGCGGCTGCGGTGGCAGCTGGGCGCAGCTCCAACAACAGCTCTTCAGCTCTCTCTGGGGCCAGCCCGGCTTTTCTTCCTGCTGAGGCGGAAGAGGAGCGCAAGCCTAAGACAGAGGCGCAATCCTAAATCTTCTCTTGGCTTGGCTTGGCTCTTTTTCTTTTCTTTTTTCTTCTCCACTTTGTCTTCTTGTGTCTTCGACTTGCTTCGTTCTTCACTTTTCGCTTGTCATTCTTTCGCGAGTCGGAACTGGGCTAGCCTGCCTAGAGGATACACGTCTTTGACGCCACTTCTAGCAGAGGATTTCTCTCATCAATGCTCTCTTGACGACATGATTGCTTCCACGTTGCTTTGCTTCGCTTAGAAAGTGGTGGTGGTGGTGCCGTACCTGAGATTGGTGGGTTGCACAACCCGGCTTCTTCGCGCCGGTGCCTCCAGCTTGCCCTGATCAGGGCGAGTCTATTTTTGTTTCGACTTTTCATATTTCTTGATTGTTCTTGATCTTCTGTTGGTGTACTTGTTTCGATGATTTCAATGCATGAGAGACGGGAATCAGTTGACCCTCGATGGTTGGCTATCTCTTCTTACTCACTGGCTTCTGGACTCGGCTTTCCACATTCTCGACCGAGTAGGAAAAAAGAAAAATTCCACAAAAAAAGGGCATAAAAAACAAAACTCACCAAAAAAACTTCTCCTTTCTCTTTGGGTTGGCTATCTGGATTTTGGTTTTGGTGTGGCAAAGCCTTGATGGGAGGCAAACTGAGGGTCCATGTTGCTATTTTCATTTTCACAAAAAAGATTGGCTGCAGTTGCAAAAGGGGTACTCCAGAACCCGGATCTGAGTCATGTGGCTTGTCTGTGTTTTCCCTTCTCATTTCTCTTTTTTCTCCATGGGCGGCTTAGCTTTGAGGCTGGAGGCTGTTCCATCGACTTTTTTTTGGTGCTACTTGGGTGGTTACACGTTCTTTTTGTTCGCTCCATGTGTACGACTGGATGCTGATAATGGTGGGATGATCATGATGGATCTGGGCAGGGTCTTTGGGGATTGGCATTGAGGGACTTGTTCCTTGTTCATTCGTTGGCTTTCGTGCTGGGCTCTCTGTGCTTCGGGTATGATCGAAGAAAACACACCAAAAAAAAAAAGGGGAGAGGGTTTCCTGTCTGTCCATCTTGTCCCATGTTTTGGCTGGTGGCGACGATGGGCAGGCAGACGGGAGGGTGCGCATGCACCTTTGTGTAGGAGGATACCAAAACGACTTGGTGAATGCGGGAAAATGTACATGTAGATAGCTTTCTCATGAATCATTTGGTTTTCATCATCTTATCTTTGCCTGCCTCAGCATCCTGACTCACATGTGACAATGAATCTATCTCATCCTTGACTGTCTGCTGTAAACCCATCCCCAATTTTCTTTTCCACTCCTTTCTCCCGATCCAACGAATTCACTGATGTAGATGGAAAGAAAGCGGGGGAAAATAAGGTACACTACGTCGGAGCAGGGTCCAGGGCTACGGAACATGTCAGGTCGTGAAGAAGGGAAAAACGTCCTTGTGTATCGCAGCAGGGGAAGGGGTTGAAAGGCACAGATAGACATGGCAGGATGCACACATGGCGTGCGGGCTCCACACATACAAAGTGTTTCTCCTCTTCCGTGCGACATGATGCTCCCCATATTCTTTCCTGAGAACAAGAAAAAAAGGGGAGATGGGCGAGGGATTCGGCTAGGCTAGGGGTAGCGATGGCGATGGTGTTCAGTGGCGCTTGACTTAACTGACCAACAATGAGCTATATAAGACTTTCGGCTTGACTGTACCACAAAATACAGAAAACTCATGTCGGAATCGGGATGATGATGAATACTTCATGCATGTCTATGCACCTTTATATGCAGCCGGACCCGGTTCACGGTGAGCGGGGGTAGAGGGGGGAGGAGACGACGGTATAAGAAGATAGGGTGAAACCGCATATCTATTCTTGGCGAGAGAATTGGGAATTAGAAGCTGTCTCTGCTTGTTAAGGTAGCATATGTTGTGCACATCCAATGGCACCCGTTAGGTGTTCACTTTCTCGTGGCATTAGGCGTATGTACCAGGTATCACTGCAGTGACTACATATCTCCCGCCATGTCATGCAGGACGCCTTCAAGAGCATGAGAAACAAGATGCACTTATGCGCTAAGAAGAACATAATAACAAGGACAGATCCATGATGCTTGCAGGTTTGCGAATCATTGTAAGCCGCTCACCGCGTCGCAAACGTGAAAAATGCGTGGTTGAAGAAAAGACAGAGCAGGGTACACAACAGAAAAAAAAAAGGAAAAAAAAAAAAAAAAAAAAAAAAAAAAAAAAAAAAAAAAATATATTAAAAAAAAAAAAAAAAAAACCAAAAAAAAAAAAAAAAAAAAAAAAAAAAAAAGCCATTACAATTTTAGACGTCAGCCCTGCTCTTCGGGGACGTTGCTCGATTCTCACGCCGGTGAGGCTTGCCGAACGGAATCTAGTGGTCCGGAGGATGGGACAAAAAGGGGATAACGGACGGGGAAGGGTTTCGAGAACTCGGGCGGGGGACGATAACGGACGAAGAGGGGGGGCCGGAGAGGTTAGGAGCTAGACGGACCAAGCAATTTTGTTTATAGCCACCGTGTAAGCAGGCGGGATATATCCTCGCATGTATGCAGCATGTGCAAGCGGGCTGGCGAGGCGCAATCATCAGTCTAACGATGCAGTGCGAGATGTTGAAGTCACGAATGTGGCGCGCATACTGTCCATTTAGATGGCTCCAATTATGAATGTTGATTCATCGTTTTCTTGATTTTCGATGGTGGAGGAACTATGAGGAAACATCGCTGTGTAAAACTGTGTGCTATGCTACCTAAAAATCCTTTTGAGGGGAGAACGTGCTCGAATAACGCAGCCACGGCGCTTTTTCTTCGTATAGAGTTACTAGTCTTTGTAGGGGGTGAAGGAATCAGTTGAGAATAATAAAAAGAGAAGTCATCCAAACCGCCCCCTTTCACTTCTCATAAACGCCGTCCCGTAATACATCACTTTGTCGCTTTGAACAAAAGAAAAAGGAAAAAAGACCTCATGCCATACCCGGGGGAGGCGCATCTAGATCTACGCCGACCACGTTATTCAGCTGGTCCTCACTCTCACGAGCCAGACCAGCGAAATACTTGGACGCTCGCTCGCTCTCCCCCTTGACTTTAATGATCTCCTCTCGGCGGTTGCCGAGCTCCTTGACACTTTGATCTAGATCGACGCGAAGATGGTCGGCGGGAACGCGGAGAACCTTGCGCACGGCGGAGGCAATGCGAGAAGAGTTGCTGTGGACGTAGTCTAGCTCAGCAAGCTGCGAAGAGATCTTGGTGGCGAGGCGAGGCGGTAGAGAGTTGGGAATCTGTTGGACAACATAGGCAGAGGCGGCAAATACTATTTAGAATGTTAGCAGCTGTTGTAGCAATTCAACACTTGCAATAATAACTTACCAGCTATGACAAGCCCGGGCAGGATGAGCTGTCGTAAGTTGTCGTTGCCCAAAACCCGTGTTGCCGTTAAAGCCTGGTCCATCCAGGTGCTCATACCAACCATCCGCGGCACAACAGCTCCGGCTACTGTCAGGGCCATACCAGTGCCCGCAAACTTCTCCTGGCTTTGAAGAAGCGTGGAAAAGTCCACAAAGTCCCAAAACTCGGTAGAAATCTCCACATCACGAGCGAGCGCATCACGTCTCCTCTTGAACATGACATCCGGGCGGAACGTGAGGCTGTTGAACTGGTCACCAACATGAAGCAGACCGAGTTGCTTGGTAGCATTGACGCCTTGCACGGATTTTTCCCGTGCAAACTCCTCGCACTTGGTAACCGACTCGGAAATGTGGGATAGCATAGCCTCCTTGAGCTCATCTGCATACTGGAAGGCGCCGAGTAGGCCAGGATACGGGACATCATAATGAGTGCTGCCAGAGTAGTTGATGGCCGATGTCAACTCTGATCGCGTGTGGTCGTAGACGTCTCTGCACGTATCCTCGATGTTACGGTCAACCTGGTCGCTAACTTCTGACCTCGCTTTTCTGCTCGTCTCCAACTGAGGTTCAATCTCCTCCAGCTCCTGTGAGACGCGCTGGATCTCTGACTGAGCCATCTCCTGGTTGACGTGGGCCAAGGTATTCATATCGTTGAGGATGTTGAGGAGATATGTCCGGGCTGGTGCCAGCTTCGAGCGTGCTCGCTTCTCCAGAACAAAGCGTCGTAGTGATTGCTCCAGGTTCTCAAAATCGCGGACCTTGTCGACATCTTTGCCCTTGCCCTTGTCACCATCGTCGCCGGGGTCATCGTCGCCTCCGCCTCCACCGCTTCCACTCGGTCCGGCTCCGGGAACAGCGTTGCTTGATACAAAGTGAACCAGCTCAGAGGACTCTTTGTGAGTATGGGGACTCAGGCCGGAAACCTGATCTAACACCAATTTCTTGCACCGATCCTTGTCACGAATAAAGTCGAAGCCATTCACGACAACGAATAGGTAGGCCTTTTCAGCGGCCGCTGCCCAAATAAACTCCTTGGCCGATTGAGTAAAGTGGTTGGCCGCAGAGACAACAAACACCACCACGTCAATCTCCTCCTGTCGTGCAAAAATGGCCGTCGTTTTGGTGGTGTCTGAGTTTAGGCCAGGAGCGTCGATCAAAGCGATATCGACCACCCCGTTGTTCAGTAGCGACTCGTCGATCGTGCGGGTATCCTTTACGTAAATCTTGCATTGGGTATAAGTTTCGTTGTTGACGACAATCTTCTCCAGCTCCTTCATAGAAAACACATCGTAGGTCGACTCATCGCCACGGTCGTAAATGGCATCTTTGTGAACGGCATGAACCTCCTCAACGCCGGCATTCTCCCTTGCGTCCCGGACTTCGCAGAAGATGGATGTGCACGGTTGCTGGTCCTCAGGCAGTACCTTTCGTCGGAGCAGGGCGTTGCAGAACGTCGACTTGCCAGCGTTTAAATCTCCGGTAATGAGGACCTTGCTCGCGGTGTCGGCGATTCGGTCTCGTAATGAGAACAGGTGCTTGATGCTGGTGCTGATCTTTCCGTCTAATAGTGACGCAATAGATCCTTTCTCCAGTGAATGCACAAGTTCGGCTTGACTGAGAGCTCCAAGTTTGAGGTCCAACTTCAGAATAGAGAACTCTTGCGCAATCTGAGGTGAGACTAATCGTGGTTCGGGAGTGGAACGTTCGCGATCCTCGGCTGCGCGGCTGGACTCAGCAGTATTATCTTCGGTAGTCATAGATCGTCGAAGTTTTGGGGGCGCTTGCTCAGCGTCTTGAGACTCAAAGTCTGTGGTAGTGTAAGCGTGCTGTAGGCCCGGTCGTGATGAGGGCCGCTCAGCCGAAGAAGACGAAGTGTCGGCTCGCTGGACCGAGGGGTAGTGAGCTGGCCAGGCCGTGTTCATCTCCTGAAGTCCCTGTAACAGATCCACGACCTTGTTTATTGAGCGAGCCAGCGCTGAGCGTTGTTTGTTGTACCACATCTGGTGGATGGCGCCCGACTGAGGCCGAGCATGTTGGTTCTGGTGACCAGCCGCGGCGGCCGCCATCCCTGGATGATCTTCATCCGCTATGCTTCCTCCATATCCTGAGTCGACGTCCAGCATATTCTGCAAGCGCGCTGCATGCTCCGATGTCATCCCGTTTCCGACTGTCATATACTGGTACTGTTGTTTCGATGACGAGTTCTGAGGAGCGCCGTTCGGGTCGGCGGCGTTGGTCGCGTCGGTCTTCTCAGGCTCGGGTCTCATAGGAGCCTTGCCCTTGCCCTTGCCTGAGGAATCTTCGTCACTCATCTTGAAGTGCGTGCTTCGACCGGCATGATCGAATGTGTGGTGACTCTTTGCGAACGCGGAGGTTGGTGTGTTGAAGTGGGTTAGAAATCAATCACGGTGGCATGATTTTGGAATGAGAGGCAAATTGACGTCTGTATTGCGAGCGCGCCGCTGTGATTGGTCTGCTGACGCAAATAATTATTACCAGCATATGCCATACCTTAATTAGGAGCACCGCACCGCTAAACTGGGGGGGGGGGGGGGCCGGTAAAAGATCGGCAAATTCCCTTATCTTATCATGTGAGAGCCTGCTGTGCCAAGCAACGGTTACTGAAGCCTGGGCTGGGAACCATTACGTAGTGGGTGCACGCCATGGGATTCCTCGGTTCAGCCAGGCATCGGCATAAGCATTTCTTCTCCCTCTTAAGCGATTACCCTCAACTTAAGTCGCTGCCCACGCTCAAGCAGCTGATTGCGCGTCTCTAGTCGTTTTTACATCCATTGCATTGATTCTTTCCGCCTCCCATCCAGCATCATGAATGTAAGTATCACCACAAACAGCAAGTACCTCATCTAGATTTCCCCAGACTGATCAACGATAAGCTGTTAGAATGGGCGTTCGGAAAGCGCATGACGCCCGCGGAGCGCCTGCGCAAGAACCAGCGCATGCTCGACAAGGCCATCCGCGAACTCGACCAGGAGCGCGTCAAGCTCGAGAAGCAGGAGAAGACGCTCATCCAGCAGATTAAGACGAGCGCCAAGAATGGGCAGATGGGCGCTTGCAAGATTCAAGCCAAGGATCTAGTCCGCACACGGCGATATGTTGAGAAGTTTTACGGCATGAGGAGTCAGCTACAGAAGATCTCTCTGCGCCTACAGGTAAGTGGCAGCGACAAACCGACTAGTATGGGAAGACTACGTATAGCTAACACTTCGAGTAGACCTACCGGACGAACGAGCAGATGATGCAGGCCATGAAGGGGGCTACAATGGCTCTGGGCAGCATGAACAAGTCGATGAACCTCCCCCAGCTACAGCGGATAGCCATGGAATTCGAGCGAGAGAACGACATCATGGAGCAGAGGCAGGAGATGATGGACGACGCTGTCGACGACGCCATGGACGTCGGCGTAGAAGAGGAAGGAGATGAAGTGGTAGAACAAGTTCTAGAGGAGATTGGTGTTGACTTCAACCAACAGGTGAGTCTAGTAGCAGCACAAGTGGGTGAATGGGAAGCTAATGTTGAGGCTACAGCTCGGCGAGACGCCCACGGCAATCGGAGTCGAGTCTCAGCCAGCGGGCAAGGTTGCGCAGGCTGTCGGTGGAGGAGGAGGCGATGGCCCAAGCGGAGGCGACCCAGTCGACGACGACCTCCAAGCTCGACTAGACAGCTTGAGGAAATAGACCCGAAGGCTGGGATAAGACTTACATATATATGCTCGGCAGCTAGAGCAAGGCGGCTATATGATGTGCCTCAGAGAGAGTTGGATCAATGTGATGAGCGACATGGTCACCTAGTGTCACTACAGCAGAGGCAGTTTGAGGCACACATGGCGCAGGCCGAATATTCTGGCGTTCTCAAGGTTTTATGATGTTCAAGATTGATGTGTGGGATAATTCAGTTCTCGGAGTAGAGGTTTTCAGCGAATCCATTGGACAAGTTGTCTATTAGACATACAACAGTCCCTATCCTACGCTCTACGGATCATCGTGACCTTCTTGTGCTTGTACTAGAACTTTCCATTATGAACGGAACATCAATTTCTATTTAATCAGCCCCCTCGAGTCGTCTTAAGAGTCCTATGGCGGGCATAAGACATTTCTTATAGAACTTTTCCCTTAATAACCCTGCCTAACGAGCTGTATCTTGAGTATACACATCTTTCGCATGTAGTGTGGAGCTAGATAAGGAATCTTACACTCTCCTCACCTTGATTTAGTTTAATCTGTAGATTATAATGCAAGCCTTCGAAGATCTTACCTTATATAATGGTTTGTTTTGTCAATTAGTGAGAGAGTACGTGAGCATGACTCTGAGAGAACATCTTTTTTCCAATTCTTGACCCCCACTACCTCATAGACCGCACTAGAACATTGCAACGGTACATCACATACAGGCTTCAGCCCTATCTGTGTTTGTACTCGATATATCTCAGCCATCCAAACTAAGCAAGAGTCGGCGATGCTTTGAAGATCAAGACGGGCAATGGACCGTCTCCTCTCGCCTAGGCTGGTAATTGTCGGCGTCGGCGGACCCAAAACTGGAGCCGGAACCATGCCGATTTCGGAAGTCCGCAGCGGAGCCAAAGGCACCAAACCCGCGATCCTGGAAGAGAAAATGAATGGCGGGAACGGGAAAGACGGCCCTTGCTACCCTGTCAGGGTCTCAGGGACCGTTCGCCGGAGTGGGACAAATATTCATCTTGACCGACTTCTCTTCCAACTCGTCAATTCGCCTTGATATCATTTATCTTGCCCGGTATCCTGGACCTCGTGCTTCTAGCTTTCTCTCCTTTCTCTGATCAGCTCAATTTCTTCACAAAATTCCAATTGAGACCAATATGCCTGACAAGAAGCTCCAAGTCGCCGTGGCCGGTCTCGGCCGCATGGGTGCGTATCCAATCGCTCCCAGAGTCTCACCGAGAGGCTCACCGTCCCATATGTAAACTGACAAACCCTGGTCTTTAGGCATTCGCCATGCCCGCCACTTTGCCAATTTGACGCCCAAGGCCGAGCTCATTGCTGTGACTTCGCCTGTCCAAGCAGAGCTTGACGCGGCCAAGGCCGAGTTCAGCCATGTTCGAACATATCTTGACTACGATGACATGTTGAAGAACGAGACTGGCCTGCAAGCAGTGGTTATTTCCAGCGCGACCACTGTCCATGCCCAGCAGTCTATCACTGCCATTGAGAAAGGCCTGCATGTTCTGTGCGAGAAGCCTTTGAGCACGAATGCTGAGACCGTAAGTCGAGTGTAGAACTCATTATACCAGTCCCACAGCCTGCTAACTAAATCGACTAAAGTCTCAAACCGTTGTGGATGCCTACAAGAAATCCATCAAGAAGTTCCCTTCGCAAAAGGTCATGTGCGGCTTCTCGCGTAGGTTCGACGCCTCCTACCGGGACGCCTACCGCAGGGTCCAGAATGGTGAGATTGGACGCCCGTCCGTCTTCCGGTCGCAAACCTGCGACAAGCTCGACCCTAGTGGCTTCTTCGTGGCCTACGCCGAATTCAGCGGTGGAATTTTCGTGGACTGCTCCATTCATGACATTGACCTGGCACTGTGGTTCATGGGCGAGGACAATGTCGTCAAGAGCGTGTCCGCGGTGGGTATCACGGCTGTGCAGCCTGAGTTGAGGAAGCACAGCGATCGTGACAACGCCTTTGGTATCGTGGAGTTCTACGTGAGTTTCTTAATCCCTATTATCGATGATCGCCACGCCACTGTACAAATAGACTAACGTATCTTTTTCGGACAGGGCGGCAAGATCTGCCAGTTCTTCTGTTCGCGTATGATGGCCGCTGGCCAGGAGGACGTCACTCAAGTCATCGGGACCGAGGGAACCGTTGGTGTCAATATGCAGCCAACCCAAAATCGGGTTAATATTCATGACCCGACTGGCGTCCGTTACGAGGTGACACCGACGTACTACGACCGCTTCCGCGAGGCTTTCATCACAGAAGCCAACGAGTTCACCGAAAGCTGCTTGAACGACCTGCCGCCACCGGTGAGGCTCCAGGGCGCCGTTGACGCCGTCAGAATTGGCTGTGCGCTGCAAGAGAGTCTGATTACTGGGGAGAAGATTGAATTTGATGAGCTGGGCAGGCGTATCACCAAGTCGAAGCTGTAAAGATGGTCTATGCAACTTCTATAATTACATGGGCAATTGATATGGGGACAAAGAGGGACCTCGCGCTTTCACAATTTTCGGATAAATTCTAGACCGGATATCGCGGGAACTTTGGCTTTTATATTGGGTTGGATTTAGAGGGAGCTGATCGCTTACCAACGCGGGCAGAGTGTTACATTGATTGCGACCATAATACGCGAGATTAGCGGTAGCGCTGCAGGTTACATGTTGCATCTCACGCACGTGAAAAACGAACCCAGATAAGAGGATTTGATTTGTTTGGGATGTTTTGATAATACTACTATAATATCGGATATTGCACATGGTGGAAGACGAACCCTGATTTGACCTGGGGGCTGACTTTACTTGGCTTGTAACACTGCTTCTCGGCCATTTCAATCCGGAAGTGTGAATGACAATCAGCCACTATCTTACCTGCCTACCTCAATAGCCACTCACAGTGACACTCAGTCTCCGAAGGCGTGCGGTGACCGCTTTGTCCTGAGCGAATACTGGATTAATAAGACACACAGAGAAGGTGTGTCAGCCCCCAGATGAGCACAGCCGGCCCCGTAAACTAGTGCCGCACGTAAGGCTCGCGGGGATCCGGGGAAATAGCATCGAACATTCGAAACGGCTTCGGTTCAAAGGAAAAAATCCTGCTTTAAATCTTGGCTTGCGATGGCTTCTTGAACTTTGCCTTGGGGACGCGTCAAGGAGGGTAGGGAGGGTGAGATAGGCGAGAGGCAACTAGGCAACGGGGCACACATCACCACAGGGTTCTGAGAACTGGAGACTGGAGACTGGAGACCTGGGGACTCTGGGAAGATTGGTACGGGGCGCGGTTGGGGAACCCGGTCTGTGCACTTTGTGTTTTAGTGGGCGGAGCTGGGATGGGGGTCGGATCTATTAACCTAATCTTATTGGTTATCTATGCCCCCTTTACGAGTAGTGCAAATAGAGTTGTTGACCAGTGCAAATAAGCATGTTGGCTAGTGCTAATATCGGTGGCAGCCTAACGTTAAAGCTCACCACAAGCGTCCCCTGGCCTCGACCGGCCTGTGGGTTGGTTACGTAGGACCGACTACTGGCGCTCGCAATGCTTGACTCGTTTAGAAAACTGGCGGAGAAAAAAAGCGGGAGAAGAAGCTGGAGAAGGAAAACTGTGCCATCGTCATTCCAGCTAGGAGATCGGGGCTGGTGGGGGGCGCTATTAAGTACAACACGGGAGGAATGTGGATGGCTTCTTTTTCTTCTCTCTTGTATACTGTTATTTTCACCCGATGTGGTACAGATTAGGCAGCTCCATTTACCCGGAGAAGTTGCTGAAGGCTTGCTCTTTGCTTCCTGGGGTGGTCGAGGAGTTGGGACTCTCCGCTAGGCACAGCCTGCTGCTGTGGCGCGAAAGGAGCGGACAGCGGAGAGCGCGCGGACTCCCTGTATTGTCTTGGTAATATCTCGCATTCAATTTACCCGGACCAGCAACTAATCTAGGGGTCTGTGCTTTCTACCTCGTGGCGGAATAAGCCCCGTTTCGTACTAGTCAAATCATACTAATGTTGGAGGGAACATTCGCAGCTTGGCAACCCAAACCCAACACGGCAAGGTCATACCTTGGGAGTGACACTCTTCTCCCCCCCTGCCTATTGGTTGCCAGATATTACTCTTGAATGAATCTGGGGTTTTCTCCTTTCACCCGGGGCTCTAGATTTCGGCACTACTTCCTTTGTGTGGGTAATCAAATGCATGTATAAGATGCGCGTGTTGCAGGCCTCCGGAGCTCTGGCCAGGATCCCTCCGCGCGCTCACACTTCTTCTTAACTGGCATAGCTAAGCTCTTGCTCCTCCCCCGCCTTTCTCCCTCTTCTTTCCTGGCTATATTCCTCAGAAAGCCATAGCTCAGAGCCATGGCTAACGTTGATAGCCTGGCGGGCACTGTCCCCGACAATGAGAAGTCGTCGTCCAAGGACTCGAACCCTATTGAGTATGCCACTGACACGCCTGTCGAGACTCCGGTCGTGAGCGCCGAGACGGAGAAACGTCTGCTCAAGAAGCTCGACCGGCGCATTATTCCCATCTGCTGCTGGATCTACCTCATGAACTTTATGGACCGAGGCAAGTGAAGCTTGTGCTGTGACTTTGCTGTGAACGACGCGCTAACCGTGAATACAGTTGGTATTGGCAATGCGCGTGTCTTTGGTATCGAGGAGGACTTGTCCATGCAGCCCAACAGCAACCAGTTCCAGCTCTCTGTGTCGATTCTCTTCGTCACCTACTGTCTGTTCGAGACACCGTCAAACCTCATCATCAAGAAGATGAAGCCTGCTCGCTACTTGGCAGGTCTTGTTTTCGTCTGGGGAGTTATTGCCGTCTGCACCGGTCTCGTTCAAAGCTTCCCCGCCCTTATCGCTTGTCGCCTGCTCCTCGGTCTGTTCGAGGCCGGTCTTTTCCCCGGTATTATGCTGTACCTCACCACCTTCTACACCAAGAGGCACATCTCCCTTCGCAACGCCTACTTCTACTCTATCTCAGCTATTTCAGGAGCTGTCGGAGGTCTTGTCGCCTATGGCATTGGTCAAATGGACAATGGCGGCGAGGGTACGGCCGGATGGCGCGCTTGGCGATGGATCATCACCATCAACGGTATCCCTACTGTCCTCACTGCACCGCTCGTTCTCTGGCTCTTGCCCAACGACCCGGAGACCGCCAGCTTCCTTTCTGATGAGGACCGCCGCAACCTCGTTCTTCTGCGTCAGTCCGAGATCGGCCAGACCGCCGCCGGACAGCAGATGCACAAGCAGGATGTCATTGAGGGTATCAAGGACTGGAAGATTTGGGCGCTGTCTTTTGCTCAATTCTGCAGTCACTCCGTACTCTACAGCTTCAGTGTGTTCCTGCCCACCATCATTCGAGACATGGGTAACGACAATTGGGGTCCCGCTGAGATCAACGCTCTCACCATCCCTGTCTATATTCTGGGTTTCGGCACGTACTTGACCGTTGCTATGTACAGTGACCGCATCCAGCAGCGCGGTATCTTCTGCATCAGTGGTGCTGCCGTCATGATCATCGGTTATGCCCTTCTGCTCGCACATCAGTCTGTCGCAATGAGCTTCGTGGGCTGCTTCTTCGTCTCTACCGGTCTATGGGCCTGCTCTGGTTCAGGTATGGCATGGGTGACAGTCAACCAGCCTCGGTACGGCAAGCGTGCTTTCGCTAGTGGTATCTTCATCACCATTGGAAACTCGGCTGGTGTCCCCGCGCCTTTCCTCTACACCGACGAGTACAGTCCCCGGTATATCCCTGGATACAGCGCTACCATTGGCATGCTTATTGTCGCTATGCTTATCCACACGACGCTGCTTCTGCACATGAGGAGCAAGAACAAGCGCAAGTTGGCGGGTCTGGAGGACTGGAGAATGGAGGGCAAGACGGAGGAGGAGATTAACGAGATGGGAGAGCACAACCCTAGGTATATGTACACTCTGTAGGCCAGTCACCGCAGCGCAGCTTCAACAGGCTCAAAAGGCTCAACTGGTCATCTTGATGTGTTTCTCCTATTGCAACACTCGGGTGGCTTTCCAGGCCACTCGCAGCGCCTCACACAGTCCCTACTCAGTAATACTCGGGGTGTTGATCAGTTTAGTCGCTTTTTTATTACTATAAAATCGAATATATACCCACATACAGTCCCACTACTTCGGCCTTCTTTTATTGTCACTATTTACAGCTTGGCGCTTGTGTGCTGCCAAAAACTCTGTGTGACTTTTCGCTAGATCTTAGTATAGTAAGAGTAATTGGATACCTACTCTTTGAACTGCCTCTGGTTGATGGACTATGGCAGCCTGTCTGTTCTAAGATGTTGAATTAGTGCAATTGTAATGGTGAACTAATTTAAAACGCGCAATGGGAAAAGATGATTTCATCCACAGATCTGCCAAGCATAAGTCAAAGGCTATTATTAAGCTTAATTGACGAGATTTGCACCAAAATGTTAAGCTTAAATCTAGTAGCAACAGAAAGACAAGGATTCGATGTTAAGCTTTCTGGCCCATTTATTCGCCTTGAATTTACTCGACTAAGACTCTTCTTGTTCATCCCGTCACTGCGATCAGGAAAGAAAATGCGAGATGGTTGCACATCACGCTTCCTTGGCGATTAAACAACTTGTGGTTCCGCAGCAAGTTGTTACCCGCGCTACGAATTAAGTTTTACAAAATTTAATTTTCATAGAAGACAAACATTGTCCTAGATCAAGAGAACTAAATCACCAGCCCAGCTGCAGACGTGGCACCACAACCGAGTAGCTACCGAACAGTCTTCCTCATATACTCAATTGAAAAACTCCCAATAGGACTTTTGAGTGAAACTATCAATAGTTTCCGCTTTACTGAGGTTCGGATCCGCCCTGAAAGCCGCTGCTGCTATGACGGCCATGACTAGCTTCGCCTGTTAGACTCTCGCGCGAACAAGATCAGTCTTTGTCAGTGAAAACGATTGCTTCTAGAATGCGTGAAGTTTCAATGCCAATTCTTGGGAGATGGCGTTTGTACTCACCGGGAACGATCAGAATCCGCAGTGATGTTGTGTGGCTTGAATTGTTGGATGGCGGTGGACGATACTCCTGCAAGTCGTCGAAAGCCCGCAAATTATATCCTTAGACATGAAGATATTCGGTTTGGCTCTGCAGAACACATTTAAGTTACGAAGAATTAAAGCTACTGTATTTGATTTCATTCATACTACTAGGCGTTATATCTCTGTTAAGTAAACTAATTCCGGGACTCAAAGGAGTTGCGGAGTAACGGAGTGTACCCGAAGGAGCTCACTCCGATCTGCCCAGGCACCCGTTCGCTGGTTCTTCATAGAAAGCCAGAAGGTCCTCATTTTAACGTAGTATTAGGACTTAGACCCGGACTTTTAGCTTCATCAACTCTGACTTTAGTAAGGTTGAGTAAATAATGAATAATGGACAAGTTGGTGACATGCTAATTATTTGCGAGCATTACAGCTTCTACTTGTATGAGTAAATTTATAGATGCATAAAAGCTAGCCGTCCCCCAGCTAATAGAACATCGTGTATAGAGCACGAATAACCCCTCTGATTTTTATTCACAATATTGAATATACACTTCGTGATAAGATTTTCAATCTTCATTATGAGAGCTTCTGTAACCGGTTTCGCCTTGCATGTGATGGTGTTACTGGACCCCAAAAACGTTGAGTTTTTCTTTGAACAGTTCCGACCGGTCTATGATAAAGTCGTTGCTGAGCCCCAGTGCACTCTGTTCGAAGTGTATCAATCGCCTAACAATACTGGCGAACTACGCTGGGTGGAGCATTGGTAAGCTATACGCTATCGCAAATTGCATGCCGGGCCTAACAGGCAGCAGGTCTGAGTCTTCCGAATGGTTCTGGCAGGTTTGTATAAGGCTTTTCTGTCTACCAGACAATTAAATATGCTAACTCACGGGTAAGAATCAAATGACTAAGGACTACTACATACCTTATCTCGAAGCCACCGAGCCCCTTTACCTAAAGAGAGAGATTTTATCTTACGATCGAGTTCCGGATTACTCGTATGCAGATTCCTAGAGGCCCAGGGCCCCAGCCTGTTGAGGGAAGGTACATAGGAAATTCTAGGAAGAGGTGTCTAGAATAGCGGCTGGAAACTTAATCTATTACGCCAAAAAAGATTGTGGCTATCAAGATATATTATTATATAGCTAGAAATTCTACCAACAGCTTCCTACTCTATCATAAGCAATCCATATACAAGGGGCATAAGGGCTAGACCTTGAGCTGACTTAAGATGACCTTGTGTAGGGCTAAACCCGGCCTTGCTGATTTCCAGTCGAAATTCTATGTTTGAGCAAGCAGTGTCTAGACAGTGAGGACTAACGTAGCGCGGTTCATTTAGGCGAATACGTGTACCTGGATAGTGTTGACTACATCTGCATGAAGTTGGTGCTTAAGTGGTACTCCTGTCTGACCTTGATGGCGAAGCCTTCGATGAAACGTTTTATATCTTGCACTTAACAAAAAGCGTCACTCTCGAATAGACTATACCGGAGTATAGGCATAGATGATCGTAGTGATACGCAATGTGTAACATACAAATTCGATCCATAGCCTAGACGTAGTCAATCGACGGAATTAAAGCATGAATCTGTTGCCGCTAGCCTATGTTATGCGGAGAGTTTCAATATTGGACTGGCCCGTGTATTAGGATGCTTAGCGCCCGCGTTTTGCAATATACTCCAGATAGCAATTCGCTCAGTAGATTCCTCATGAAGACTTGTCCTAATTGGCAATCGGCTGAGGCGGAACGAAGCTAGGGCCTCGGTGCTACCCATATCTCATGCCCAGACGAGGCTGGTCGAGAGGCTTTGTCACACCGCTCCTTGTGCTAAGTGGTTTTCATTATCACCACGTCTCTGGGAAAAGTCCATCTACTCGCTACTTATATGTTCTGGTCGGGGTATCTAAAATGCATCTGCTTATCCGGTCTTTTTTAAACTTTCGCGCACGCAAGCAGTGTATAACTGATGCTAGGAAGGATTCCCTTTCCCTTTCTATCTTCCGTTCTCCTTTTCCCCCTTCTTTGTTTAGTAGTGTATAGTTGAAGACAGCTTATAGCTAGGATATATAGTATAGGAGTTTCGTTTCTCTGGTTTAAGTCTTTTTTAGTTCGAAGTATCTAGTAGTCCCTATCTATTGAACCACTTATTAGGAGTATTAGAGCGTGTAGTTAGCTTCTCCCGTGCATCTAGCGCGCTATATCAGTACTCTCTGTACAATAGCATAGCTCCTATAAAATGACAACTTTGGGATTTATATAATATGATCTGCATCTACTTTGCTGTATTTCTTGTTTCTTATTTATCAAGCGCGAAATATATAGATAGATTCAAAGCTTTTAGCAGTTATCACGGAGTGCTTTCTCTAGCTACTTCTTGAGCCTTACCGAGGCCTACCTTTAGCATAGCAAATAAGCCATATCCTAACCCAATATAATTATCAGCATGTAAAATGAAGCCGAGTGTCTGGCCCGTTGGTAATTTTCTATTTTTCGAAATGACGTTGGGTATGTCTATCCAGATCTCTCAGGAATGCCTCGCCCTGTTAAGTTCTTAGATCGTCCTACCAGCCGACGGTTTCCCCCTTATCTCTCTCTGCCTAAAACAACTACAGTGCAATTGCTACTGAATCATTTACTTTGATAACTTTTCAAGAGTCGCGGTCAATTAGTTCGTTGACTTGGCCAAAACCTGTCTGGTAGAAGTAGCAGGCAGGATAGTGTAAGATATGACAAGACCGAAAACAGTAAAATATATTTCACGCGCAACCGTCCTTATTAAGGAAGACTCCTCCAGGTTTTCGTATCCTCTTATCTCGGATCCTTACTCGGACTCTTCCTCGGACTTCTCATCGAAACAAACTATACTACTTAAGTTAATTTTAGAGGGCCCGTGCACTACTTTAGGTGGAAGAACCTTTTTAAGCCGTTATTTATTTATAGAAAAGTTTCATCATGTGTTTTTTCTGATGCCTACTAAATATAAATAGGAAGCCCTTTTATGTTACACCGAATTTTCACCCTGTCACTTTGCACCTACTTTTGAAGCTTTCACTATGATGCAGATTACTGTTTTCTTAGCTCTGGCCTCCGCCACTCTTGTAGCTGCTTTTCCCTCTGTCCCTAAATCGGTACGTGAAAGAATCACACACAGATCCACTTTCAACACTCAGAAAACTAATGTATATAAACCGCACCTATAGCTAGAGCCTCGTGATGCTTGTCTACCTCACTTAGCCTTTTGCACGGAATGGGGCACACCGGGTAACGAGGTCGGATGTTGCGAGGGTTTGAGCTGCTGTGGTAGTTGGGATGGTACCCAGGTTATGTGCATGAAGAAGGAAGATTGCTCGGCTTAGTGACGAGTTATAGCTTCAGCTAGAGCGTGACTGCGGAACCACCCCTTTTTTTTCATTCAATCACCTTGCTCTAGTTGAAATATAGCTTATCCATGTTTAAATCAGCCCTCTGGCCGATTATAGAGAGGGCGATTAGGTTTACTTCTAATATTTATATTTTATGTAGGCTGATGGATAAGCTATAATTAGGCAGCCGGTGGTATTTAAATAGAAAAAGGGGTCGACCAATAGTCACGCCCTTCAGTGAATCAATCCGTCTTTCTCTTATTGTCATTTATGTTGTTAGAAGTATAATCATGAATAGTTATTGCTACACAACGAAGACTAACGTGTCTCTTACGGAATTACCTATCGAAGTTCCGCGCAAGATCTTCCAAAAGACACACTCCCAGCAGATCTTCTGTCCGTCTTCAAGAACGAAAGTTTTGTATCCCTGTTGAGTGTTCAATACTGCGGCCGACAAGAGCCCAAGCCAATTCCCACTGCTACGAATCACGCAATGGTTTTCAGGCCGGTCGAGGAACTCATCCCATGAGTCGATAGAAGTCATATAAGCCTGGGGTTTTATGAGCGGTCGAGAGTGCTCACATTCTTTAGCTTTTGCGCTAACTCGTTGTAGACATGGCTGGCTCAGGGCTCGTAGGATGTCTAAGTCTGCCACCCAAGCTTCACGGTCAAAAATCGATACGAGCGTCTCGATGAAGTTTGCTTCTACACCTTGGAGTCCCTGAGAGGATCTGAAAGGAAGGTGATATCGGGTAAAAGACAGATGAACCGATGTGTACTGAAAAGCATTATCTAGACGTCCATCAAATTCAGCGTGGTTAATCAAACTCCACTCAGACTCATTAACTCCTCGTGATTTAGGCACGACGGGAGGTATCATGAGGCTGATTCCCGGTTTTCCAATGTTTCCCATCACGTACTTCATATCGCTTAGCCTAGGGGAGAGAAAAGGGTCGCAAAGTAAGGGCATAGAGACATATATGGAGTTACCGCCTGAAATAGCCATAACTTGTTCTAATGCTTGGGGGTCTAGATTGACGCTGCGATTTTCGAACATAGCAATGCAAGAAAACGTTTGAGATCGTGTAAGATCATAAGTTATAAGCTTGCGACTAAGTTTTTCTCCGTTGCTAGATGGAGGTGCTGAGTTACTATGTATAGATGCTGAACTCCCAGACCTGGTTGATGGAGGTAGGCTCTCGAATAGGCCTCCACTGGAATTATGGTAATTAATCGAAGTCTTGTCTATGGAAATAAGTCTGGGGTTAACTCCGGTTCCATATATGAGAGATCCTCTCATTTGAAGCTCAGCGTCTAAAGATAGGACCGCATTGTCGTTCTGAGGAGAATCATTCTGATGATACGAGATGGACCGTATCCATAGTGCGTCTTTGAGAGGCGTAGAGAACGTGCCGGTGCTTATTGTTGCTCCCGGCATTTTTCTATATACGTCCACTGCTGCAGAGAGTGCTCTTAGGCAATGTAAGTAGCTGGGAACAGCGGGAAGTTCTCCCGCATCAACCCAATCGGACCGCAAAGCAGTGCAAAGTGTTTCGATAACGAGCGAGTCCGTGCCCGTAGCACCTGAGTGTACCTGTCTGAATATTGCGGCGTGCATAAGACCCCCAAAGAGATATTCGTACGAATTTTGTCGGTACTGCGAAAGTTGCGTAGACGTGGAGGACACGCCACTTAAGGGCCAATTGAACCTTTTGCAGTTGGGATCAGTAATGGGATCAATTTCTAATCGTCTGTACTCCTCCCCGGTTGTCGAAAATTCTTCAGAGGACGTAGTTGGGCCTACAGTTCTCCACCTAATATGTCCTCAAGGATCCGTATCTGGTTTTGACTTCCTTCTTTTAGGGTTATGAGCCGGTCTTAAAGCTGTAGCATACTCCCACTTATCGAAATCATCTAGTGGATGTTTGAATGCATAACTGAATTGATCATCTTCCATTGAATAGTGGTCCCTTGGTCGAGCATAACGAATGATCAACGAGTCTGATTTGGCGTTGGACAACTCCTGAGCTATTTGTCTCAGTAGCGCAATTTTATTTTCGCTGCTTGTTGAAAATTGTAGTAGAAAGTTAAGGTTAGCTATGCCAAAGAAAGGAAGTGTTTCTTGGCTACCCTTAAAGAGAAAGTCCTTATAGCGCCTATGTCCACGCATGATTAAGCTATGAAGAGCTTGTCGGTCTGCACCCGATGCAGCTAGATATGTTCTGGCAGCTTCGGCAAGCATCGTCACCCAGGAGCGATTTTCCGTGTTCGATTGATCACTTTTTTTCTTTAAGATATCATCCAGAGCGATTATAAGTTCAGAAGCCTGGTCAATATCATTTCCGTATACCCCCCAAGCGGCAACGACTGACCCAAATACTACACAACTGAACTCTGAGACAGAGAGGCGTGATGTGACTTCCCCGATGGGTCTTCTCGTGACAACCGGGTCTCCATAGAATTTCAAGTACGCCAGAGGCAGTGACCAAGAGGTCTGATCATCAGCATCAGGCGGACAGCTTGATTGCCCTAAGGTAATCACGGCACCACTGGGAACAAGCTTGTCATTCTGAACCACACGCTCAGGTCCGGTGCCTAACACGAACATGTCCGGATAGAGGTGCTATGATGTGAGCGCAAGAATAGCTGGTCCGTCTCGGATGGTCTGAGGTACACCGCTGACAACACGCTCCATTGTTTCTAGAGCCGTCCTCCACGCCGCCATGACACTGTTATACACATCGGAGCCCTGGTCAAGAGGTGTTCCAGCGCCTTCAATAAGAAGGCGTAGTTGCGTTTGTTGTCGGAATTTACAGCGGTCTGCAACTTCGAGCCAAGCTCGAGCACTTGCGTCCCAGTTCGAGATTTGCGCGCGAGTTATGTCAATTTGCGCGGCGAAATGAGCCGCAGGCTTCAAGGGATCAGATGGGTCAACATCCGCTAACAATTGTTTTCGGATGATGATGATTTCATCGCAAATAGCCTCGGCCTCGGAAGCTGTCCAGGTCCTGGCTAACATACAGGCTAATAAGTGAGCAGAGATAGCGTGAGGACCCGACGTTGCAGCAGCCCATATACTTGTCGCATCTGGGCCACTCCACTCATAGAAAAGACTACCCTGGATTGAACTCTCGGCACCAGTCTTCGACACCTCACGCATAGTCTCAGATGACCTTTTGCCATAAGCCTTCGCTAGATTGGGGGTAGATGGAAAGTTTTGCGAGAAGAGAGCACCGAGCTTCCGCGCAACAACATGTTCGCTACCGCTCTCCGCTGCATCGCGGCGACGTTTCGACAGACAATGACCGAGAGCTTGATATTCCGCCGGTGCCTCGACTTTTCACAAGGCAAAGTCAAAGTTCAAGTTAGCTAGTGCAAGCTGAGTTTCCTGCGTAGCTCCGATAGTGGAAGCATGTATCTTTCCGATCGAAGACATACGGGCGGTGGTTATAGGGGCTGACTCGACAAGATGAATCAAGCACGATGAAGGGATAATGAAAGAGTAATAAGTCACACAAATTGCACGAAGTAGGTCTGTTTCTGGAATCGGTAGACTGGAAAAGCACGCAGTTGATAGAATTCCAAAGTCTCCCGATTCCTACGACGGCTGGTTAAGGCAGAAATAATCCAAACGACATTACTGGACATTCAGGCGAGCGGGGTAGCTGAAGATACCTCTGGTTGTCTTTTCAACTTGTTGTGTAGGAATAATGTATTGGATGATGGGCGGTGACCTATGAGATGGCTCGGTTCCAGCAAGCTGCAAGAATGCTCTGTGCTTGCGGTAACGTCAGGACGCAGTATACGTATCTTCACTACATAAGGGTGTGGCACAGCGGTTAGACGGCGGAATAGTAAGTTTGGTACGGCTGACCACTTGATGGGTAATACTTTAAGTGTTCGAAGGAAATTAAACCTGTTCATTGATTGTCATTCTACGAAAGAAGAAGGATAACGCACTTTGTGACTACTGGTAGCCTAGAGAAGTTTGCTTAGCTTAACATCGCAAGTTACCCTCGATTCAACATATAGTAAAGGTCTCGTCTCTAGGTTCTGTCTCTCGATCCATCTAAATTTGATGACCATACAGATAGGGATACTATCGATTGGAAGAGAGATATACGTGTAAAGGTAACATTCCTTATAATGTAGTGGAGCTCATAACTAATTTCCAACACTCAAAGCGTCACTTGCACCGTTAGTCGACTACGGCTTAAGGGGATCCAGGCGGCCCAGCACTCGAGGTTAGCTTGTGGTTAATGTGGGCTCTGCTTTGAAGGAAAGGCAGACAAAGAAAATGCTTATCCTAATTCTCTAGCATTTCCTCCGGATTAGAAATCCTAGGTCTGAGTAAGCCCGTCTGCTAACATTGCCATCCCGGACTTTGCGGATCCACAGCCGAGTCGGCCGAGTAGTCCGTCTTACGATGTTGCCCTGACGGATGCAGTAAACATTAAGTATATAACCAATGGAAGAATTTGAAAACTAGTTAACACACTTTGATATTCAACCATTCTTTGTTATCAGCAGACAATGTTTCATTACAGTCTTTTCAGCCTCCTTTTCGCTGCTATAGGAGCCTCAGGGCTTTCTGTAAAGGAGCTTTACAGATTTCCTAATGAGACCTTTATCGAGAATCTGGCCTTTGCACCAGATGGTACTATTCTGCTCAATACCTTTGGCGAAGGGCGAGTTTACAGCTTTGATCCTGAGGCTGAGAACCCTGAGCCTCGACTTGTCGTGGAGGTTCCTGGTCTAAATGCTATCACCGGAATCTCCGAAATTGCCCCCGGTACATTTGCCGTCTCAGGAGCTATTCGAGAGGGTGGCTTCAACATCATTAACGGGAGCTGCAAAATAGCAACATTCACTATCAATGACTGCGATAGTGGTGTTACTTTCGTCAGCGCCCGGGCTAGGGATGATACTCCTGTAGCTACTATTCTGGCGAATGTTCCTAGTGCAGGGCTGTTGAATGGAATGGTCGCTCTGCCTCACAAGCGGCATGTTATCCTAAGCGCCGAGTCTATTGGCGGGCGCATCTTCCGCACAGATACCACTACGGGCAAGGTTGAAGTGTCTTTTGAGCATGACTTGCTTGCTCCTAGGCCAAACGTCGGTCCGGTCCCGCTTGGTATCAATGGAATCAAGATCCATGAGGGTTATCTTTACTTCACCAACTCGAATCGCCAGTTATTCGCTCGGGCTAAGATAACGTACGATGGGGACGTTGTTGGCGACATCGAAGAGATCTATCAGCTCGAGAACACTACGAGAATATTTGACGACTTCGACATGTCTTCCAACGGCGACGCTTATATCAGTCTTGAACTTGACTCGTTAGTCAAAATCACAAAAGAGGGGGAAATGATAACTCTCATCAGTCCTGGCGGCGACGTCGAGCTTTTGAGACCAACAGCAACTTTGTTAAGCAAGGACGAGAAGACGCTGTATGTTGTTACTGCAGGTTTAGAAGACGACGAACGCGGTCAGATTGTTCGCGTTGACCTCGAGGGATGAAGAGGTTTCCGCCTATACAAAGCAGCACCCTAACAAATGAAATTATTTGAGGTTAAATGGTACAGCGGCGGCCAAGAAAACCCATTTAGACGATGAGGATAATAGTGTGCTGTCGATTTTAGGAGACTGTCTTTCAAGCCCAGGACCTCGGGTATATTATTAAGTAGCTTGTTAGTCAGTTCCATGCTGCTGGCTGAAAAACTTGAGGATTTCAAAACCAGCGCTTCATAAAGTAGCAAAAGAAATACATACATAATGTGAGAAAGATATCTGGAGCACATAGTCATAGAAGTTAGATCACTCCCGGTGGAGCAATTGTGAGCTAAAGACCTTATAAGGATCGTAGGACCAGTTAGAGAATGTGAAAAACGCAATACGATACATCGTCTATCGAAGGGATCAGTAAAACTGAATCATATCACATTCATATATGTTCTATCTCATTGATGAAAGAACATAATCCTTTCTAAGCTGATACCAAGAAGATTTCTTGCTTATGGACAGGTATGGGGTACACATCAATCCGGATGTCAGACTGTGTATGTGTCATCGGAGACAGCTTCAAGCGTATTATTGAGACTCTTCATCATCTAAAAGTAATTTGGTACGCCGAAGCACCCCGGCCCAGGTTCCGTCATACCTTGGAAACATTATAAGCGCTTGCCGGAGGCGCCAACCAAGTGAAATATCTTCAACCTGGAAGCTCATGGAATATATTCCTAGCGAACAAAACAAGGATCAAAGTGTTGACACCGACATAAACATCCAGCCATTATTATTTAGGGATCAGTCCTTTTATGAGGTACGAGTGCCTTACGAGATTTACCAAGCGCCAATACAGGTGCATCACTTTCTGTTACAACAGCAACGGAGATGACTACGACATTGTCCAGCTCTGGGGCCAGTTCAGTATTGAGACAATGTGGGAAGTGTAAAGGGGGGGGGGGGGGGGGGGGGGGGGGGGGGGGGGGGGGGGGGGGGGGGGGGGGGGGGGGGGGGGGGGGGGGGGGG
>JAKLNE010000118.1:0-28472 GCA_022814615.1 Waltergamsia citrina | reverse complement strand
TTTTTTAATTAAAATTTTAAATTAAAAAAAAAAAAAAAATTATAAAATTTTTTTTTTTTTTTTTGTGTTTTTTTTTTTTTTTTATTTTTTTTTTTTTTTTTTTTTTTTTTTTTTTTTTTTTTTTTTTTTTGCGTGCTCATACGTGTGTACTGTCGACGAGCAAGTGGTTTGTGCAAGTAAATTTAGTATCATGCAAATAGGCGGAGGTGGGCCGGTAGCAGCACTCTAACGTCATCAACGGAAAAAGGATTGGGAAAAAAGAAAAGAAATAGCAGATACAAAATCAAAACGCGCATTCATCATTAAATCTGTACAAAAGCATCATCAAATGGGTATACTACTACTAAAGTGCCAAGGAAGTAGACACATCTTCCTTCACCACTATTGCTAGCACGAAGCTCCTACGCTCCAAGTTGCCGTGGAGCCATATCAGAGCTCAGCACTCTTTCTTTTCACCTTTTCACCCCCAAGGCTCAATCTGACCGTACAATTCAGCAAAAACACGCCAAGCCCATCCGTGTCTGTCTCCTCCTACACTAAGCTCCTCGACCTTAAGCTGCGAAGCAAAGCCCGAGAAAGCAAAAGCCAAAATATTGAGCGACAAGTAGAAGAAGAATAAAAAAAAAATGAGCCCATGACAAACCAAAGCGAATAAAATAAGCCCAATCCCGAACACATAAATCCCGGTCATCCCATTCCGCCGCGCCGTTCGTTGTCGAAAGCAAACTGGCTTGCGGCGGCCATTAGAGCCAAATCCTACCCCATGGTAGCTGAAGAAGAGTAAAAGTCGTCGTGGCCCTGGTGATCAACGCCGTTCCCCTGTCTGATCCATGCGCCGGAGTCTAGCCCTCGCGATCGGGACCAGGGCCGTCAAATGTTTGCGTACGCAAGGCATAACCCATAGATCGATCCGAAGGCAATTTGTAATACAGCTGTGCATCTTTCGGCTGAAGGCCCTTCTCTCATGGAGCTGACGGAGCCTCAGACACATAAAGAGGTCTACCGACTCTTGGCATTACCAAAGAGTTCTATATCGGTCAGTACTTGAAATTAGACACAGCGCGTTGGGGGAACAGTCTTATTTTGACGTACCTGGAAAGTGCTCTTTGGCATACTGCTCACAAGCCTTGGCAGGCTTTCCCACCTTCTGCCCAATCACCTTCCACTTGTTGTTCTCGTAGTCTTTGATGGCGCTCATGAGAGCTTGGCTCTGTGCTCGGGTTAGCCAACTTCGACCGAAGATGGGTGAAATGTAGGGACGAACCTCGTTCTCAGCAAACTCTGCGTAGTGCATATCCTTGTACCAGTGCTTTTTGACGGATCCCTCTGTACGCGTGGGGAAAGTCTGTGCCACAGCCTGTTAGCCATTGAATCCCTCTACCGCAATTATATAGACCAACCTTAGCAATTTCGGCCCAGCTGTTTCCAGCGTCGCGCATCTGCTTCAAGCGCAATTCCTCTTGAGGGGTCCAGGGCGTGTTGGTACGGCTCTTCTTGGACGGAGGCTGTGAGGGAGTACCACCGTCGCTGGCGGATGGAGGGGGCTGGGGAGCCGCCGGCTGCGCTTGCTGAGGTTGCTGGGGCGGCTGGGGTTGTTGCCCATGCTGAGGCTGCTGAGCTTGTGGCGGCGGCTGAGGATGCCCCTGGGGAGGAGCCGGGTGAGGTGCCTGAGCCGATTGCTGGCCCTGAACGGGAGTACCCGGTGCCGGAGGGGGAGCCGCGCCGGTAGGAGGGCCACCAGCGGGAGGCGCTCCCGGAGCCTGTCGTTTGCGCGATCTCGGAGGTTGAGCAGGCGTCTGCGTGGGCGTTTGCTGTTGCGAGGGAGGGCCGGTCGGCTGCGGGACGTTCATCGGGGGCTGAACGGGCGTGGGGTGATGCTGCTGTTGCTGCTGCGGCGTCATGTTAGGAGGCTGCGCGCCGGGGTAGGGAAAGTCCATGCGCTGCTCCCCACGACGGACCATATCGGCCTGGTAGGGATGCTGGTGTCTTTGAGGGGCCTGTTAGCAAGCTGGCAATGTAGCTGGTGATAACACTGCGAACGACATGGTGCACCGTGCTGGTCCTTTCACCGACACGTCACGTCATACCACGGCTCAACGAATGATTCTAAGCAGGGCGAAGGCAAGTAGTGAGGCGGCTGAAGCGAGGGGCAAAAATGCAAGAGCGTGAAGAATGATGATGGTGATGATGATCTAGAGCTGACGGGCTGCGGTAAAAGGTACATGTTTCCCGGCATGGACACAACGAGCGAGCGATCGTGCGAGACGAGCACGACATGCGCGCAGGCAACAAAGAGCAGGCTCGAAAGGCGAGGTGGTCGGCATGCGACGGTGATACACGAAGCTCTCCATCGTCGCCTAGGCCAAGTGAGGTGGCCTGGGGATGCGACGCAGGCAAACACGCGACGTAGCCTGTCGCGAAGGAGATACAACATGACAGGCCATGATAGCAAGAGACGTTGACATTGTGTGTCAGGGTCGGGCTTGGGCTTGAGCTCGGGTTTGGGATAGACAGGAACAGGACAGGACAGGATGGGATAGGATAGGATAGGATAGAATAGGATATAGTAGTGTAGTATAAGGATACCTGGGTATCCGATACTTGGATGATTGGAGAGGCTCGAGGGAACGTGAGGGTGACCCAAGGTGGGCAGGCGGGTGAGGTACCGGGGACAAGGAGACGATGTATCGTAGGTACTCACTGCATGTCATTGCTTTGGTGTGTGGAGTTGGCGTAGACGTAGTCCGGCACGGGGCCGACCTGCCATTGCTGCATCTTCTGAGAGTCGCGGAAGAAAGTCCGCAGTTAGCTTGACTGAGGTTGATGAGAAAGAAGTCGATAGGACGAGTGCGCGACGGCACGGTTGCGTGACGCGATTGATGATTGTTGACAATGGAGAGGGAGAGAGGCGGGAAGAGGGAAATGGGAAAGATGACGAGAAACGGGCGGCCAGAGGGTCCCGACTCTCAGACTGAGGTAACGCCCCAACGCAAAAGAGGTCCTCTGAAAGTACCTAGCGCGGTACAATTAGGTAGGGAAAGGGTTAAGTAAGGTAAGGTAGGGCAGACAAGGAAAAGACGGACAGAGACAGGACAGGACAAGATGGGGCAGGACAGGGCAGAACAGGGGGAGGGAGGCCTGAGGAGGGCTGTGCAAGAGTGAACTAAGAGAGAGGGAAAAAAGAAAAAAAAAAGTTTCTCTCGGGGGTAAGGTAGGTAGGTACTGCTGGGGCGCTGGGGCATTGAAGCCAGTGCCAGTGAATTGAGTGAGTGAGTGAGTGGCTGGTGGGCAGTTGAGACCTCAGCTGCCATGGGAGGGAATTGGGGGGCACAGCTGCCACTGCCAGAGCGCGAAATGGCTGCTGATGGCGCGCCACACGCCTCTCTTTTCGGGGCAGAGGAGCCAGAGGAGCAAGAGGAGCACCTGCGGGCAGAGCTTGAGTTCCGCCCCGAAGCTCTGCAAGCTCGGAGGGTTTTCTCTCCTGTCTCTGCCCGTGCCAGTGGCTTAGGTAGGTCGCTACCAGTAGCTTCCACAGCGGGAACCTTCTAGCCAATAGGACCGCTTCCAGCTGCCCACCAAGCCGCAATCACCCATGCTCCAAGACAAACTTGAAGAGCAGACCACAGCACTGCACAGCACAGCGCAATACAGCACAATACAGCGCAGTAAAGCACGGCACGGCACCAGCCACCCGATCGACCAAATGTGACCGAAATCAGGTCAAGCCCACTGAAGCCAAGCCAACAGCACCCACCAGGGTCGCGGGTGCTCAGCTTTCCCGCGTTGAATGCCGAATCGTGACGATGGCTGCTCTCTCCAGCGACTGAGAATTCTTCGAGGGAAGGGGGGAAATGCGGAAGAAGCGCGCACACGAGCCAGAGCGCGCGTGCTACACGGCATCCTCATGACGGGACGGCCGAGGCAGGATTCTGCCGGGAGGCCACCAGGGCAAAACGTAAAAAAGGTACGCGACTACTTACAATCAAGCTCCAAGCTTTTCGGCTTGGATGGGTCGCGCGCGTTTCTTCAGGTTGCGTGTACCGCGCGCTCTCAATAGGAGCTGGGGGTGAGCGCTCAATCGATGAGTCGAAGCGACAGGTGCGCGCTCTCTTCCGGGTCGAGGTGGGTGTACTTTCGATGAGGCTGGACTTTGTCCTTCGCGACGCAAGAAACGATTGTCCAGTAGGCGTTGACGTCGGGTAGTCTAAAGTCCAGGATACTCGCCGAGGAAGATCTCCAAAACACAATGAGGGGATGGGCATTGGGGTGGACACGACCGAGTACTAAGTTGGTACCTCAGGCTCCAAATTTTGTCGGCCTTTTCTGCTCAGGGTTAGGTACGTAGGTACGAGTACGAGTAAAAGGTACTCGTCAGCTGCCGAGCTGCACCACTCGTACACACCGTTGACGACCTGTACTCGGGCCTCCAACCGCGTAATACTAGTAATAAGGCACAGCCCAGGCAGAATTCCCGTTCTGTGCAGTTCTAATTAATCCTCGTTGTCCGAGGCATGTCTCACTAAGAGCTGACAATACGATGGGATATGGAAGCTGACGATTGTCGCGAATGAGGCAGTGCCGTCCAATTCAGCGGTGCAATGCCATCTAAGGCACTGATTGATGCCTTCACATCATCTCTCCTATCCGCCGCTTGCTTCCACCATTCACGTTGCCCTACGTCCCCTTGCGTACTCTGAGCGGTGGCTGTATGCAGTTTGGGCGGTGACAACGGTGATAGAGCTTGTCGCGCGCGCGCGTCGCGGGCAGACAAAAGACAGTGAGGCCACTTTTGCTCAGTGACAGAATTCACCTATTCCTGCATTACACGTCCTTCACAACGGTTGTCAGTGTGCTCTACGAGTAGAATTGTGAGGCGGGCCCACTGAGGCTTGCCGCGCCCTGGCCGAGTCTAATTTCGACGAGCTTGAAGACGGATCGTCGTCGATGTTTATCGTCGCGTTCAATTTGTTTCACCAAAATTCGATTATGGATCGGGATGGGGTTTGACAGGTGAATTAGCTGGACTAGAGCGAAGGAGCGCGATGCGGTACAGTACATGAAGGTCAAGTCACTTCGGGGGGCCACTGAAGTAGCGATCCGGTCTTGTGCAAGGGGGCATAAGGTAACTCAAGTGGAGGATGGTATTCTTCTGAATACACACTGTCCCTTTCCCGCAAACAAACCTCGTTTACACAGTACGAAACAGTGTGTATCTGGCTACAGGGTGGCTGGCGGTTACATTGCGCCTGAGGCAGGCAAGAGCGAGAGCAAACCGTCCGTGGTTGGAAGGAAACCAAAGAAAGACCCTTGATGTCGCTTTGCTTTTCGCCCCAAAGGATGAACTTGCTTTTCTCCATCCCAAGATCTCCAGATGCCGTGATCTATTAGATCATCTGTCAGATCGTCACGATGGCAATCAATTTACATGCCGGGAGGTTTGTTGCGGCCATTGACGGATAGCACTACGGCTCTAAGCTGCTCTCCCTCCGACTGTCTGAAGCTGCCAAGTTGCTGACTCAGGATTTGCAGACTCGAATTGGTCGTCCTCTATCGGTTCATCCCAAGCCATTTGAAATTGGACGAGCAATCAGAGGTTTGCATGTCGAAAAGCTCCCGCTTCGTCTCTTCGGGAACTGATTCGACACAGATTCCAATTCCTCACGATGGGCGGCCAACGGCAGCTGTCAACAGAGATACCCCAGATTCGACGTCGCCCTAGACGAATCCCTCGGGTGCCATTTCCGAAGTGAAAGGAGGGACGAGCTCAAAGTACCGTTCCCATACACGTATCGTCCGGGTACCCTGGCTCCACTTGCACCACATGGTCGAGTACGAGCTACTTCTCGCCCAGGGAGTCAGCACCCTAAGTCCTCAATGGTTCGCTAGAGTCGAGAAACACACAATCTTGGCACACCTGCGTGAGCACTGAGGAATAAGACGCCGCCTCAGGGTTGTTGCGAGCGACCCTCGGCACGTTTCCTTATGGGAAAGGGAAGCCGGCACAAGGACCATGAACGAGTCCCACCATCCGACCATCCCCAAACTGCGCATTGCATTTGGCTGCCTACGCTTCGCGACATCAATCCAAACGCCGGAAGAGTATGTTGAATGATTACGAGAAACTCTGGCTACTCGCGTCATAAAGTCTGAATGTTCGGCACAGCGAATCCTTTCGAAACTGATGATGTCGAGTTGCATGCGGCTCGACACTCGCCGCTCGCCGCTCGCCGTGGGCCACCACACCCTCAAGTGAACACTTGGCCAAGCGCAGCCTCGGAATGAGAGAATACCGGCTTCGCCATGCCATGCCTCACCAGTCTGGACATGTCCAAAATTATGCCCATTGCTCAGTCATGACTTACTTGCTCATAAACAATCGGACATATAGCCTCCTGGTGGAGAAGAACAGGCTATCCCCGATTATCCCTACACAATTCGACCTATCCACGGCTTGCTATCGGTTTTCAGCATCCCTGGCGAAACTTGTCTATCAGACGGACAGGGTGGGGGGCTTGGAGAGGTTCCATAACTTGTAGGTGCAGCCGGAGTTTGCTCATCCGGACAAGCAGAAACACCACTTGCAACTCTCTCCAAAAGATTACCGGGGGCGTTTCAGCTCGCTGGCTTACTGATGCTGATTGACGTACCACACTGCCTCTGCTTGTCTGCTTTGGGAGCGAAACGTGCTGGGGCGGCGCTAAGAAAAACATGAGTGCATGGCGTTGATCTCGACTTCTCCGACTTTCAGTGCCTCGAAGCCATCCCAAACATACTAAACCTCCTGACGATAGTTGTGGGATAAGAATTTTGCACATCCTGTACGTACGTAATAAGGGCAAGAGGGTAGCGGGGAAATATGAAACTCGATGTTGACGAGAGCTTTGCCGAAACAGAGTGGCAATGGCAATGATGGCAACAGTAACAGAAAAGAGCAATGGCGATGGCGAACAAAACGTGAGAGCAAGAGCTATTCCCTCATACTGGGCAAAATGGCTTCACGATGAATCTTCGCAGTGTTGCCCGCATAGCAGCATCTCAATTGTCGAACATCGAAAACTTGGCTGGGACTAACTTGGCGATAGGTATGTCATCGTCTCATGGTGTTGACTAGTACCTGACACGAAGATGAATCGTGCCAACCGGCGCTAACAAGGCTGTCCCAGCTTCCAGGGGGGACCCGCAGGCGGCACGAGTCTGTAGTTTGCACTACGAATATGCAGGTAAGGTAGGGGTTGGAGACTTGAAACCGGCCAGGGTCGCACCCCAAACAGCAGCGTACATCACACATCGGACGGAGTGAGTATCCATCTCGCAGACTGCATCTTGTCTGCGCGATATTCGACAGCAAAAAATGACAGGAAATTATAGAGACGAACGCAAACTGTTGAGGCTGCCAGCCACCGAACACTAATTAAAAAGAAAAGTCCTTGTTGCGCTGTCAATGGCGTTTATCCTAACAATTGCTTACAAAACCGCCTCTGACATTTTCATACAAGATCACTATCTGTATACCAAAAGCGTCCAAGCGCCTAGCCGTATGCATAATTTGTAGTGTGTCTGATCGGCCACTAACACCGACCGCGTGTCAGCTTGCCCTGCGGCTGCATACAGAACCCTGTAACCTGTTCGCCGGCATGCTAAACACTAGCAACTACCGACCAAAGCAGCAGCTGTGCAAGTCGTCTGAACCTCAAGAGGCTGTGGGTTAGCCAATGACAACCATGGTCCAACCGACAAGGCCGTTTCGAGGCCGCATCTGAAGCAGAGCCTCTGGCGACGGCGCCCCAGAGGCGCTGCAAGACACACTCTGCTAGTATTTACTCGTCTGATCTTCTGCCTGCTGAAGGGTCTGTGTGTAGTTGATCAAGTTACAGCAGAGACGACCGTGCTGGCAATCTGGCCGATTCACGTTTCAACACGAAGATGGCCACAAACAAGAACAAAGAACGAGAAGAGCAAAATTGAGGCATGAACAAATAATTACAGCCTCTTTTCCCTACAGCCAAAATTTACAGATACGTTAACGACAATTTGGTGCTGCGGAGACTGCGGATATGAGAGAAGGCGGCTCACCGTTTCCCATCCCTGACGATGTGGCCAATTCTGGTGCAAGTCCGGGTTGCGCAAAACCCTTGGCCCGGAAAGATAGTCGCCCGCGTCTCGTTCCGTTTTCAGAGGCGACAGGGGGGAAACAAATGATGACACAAGGTTAGATTCAAACGCATGCCGGGCTGCGGGCCCTGCAAAAAGCGGTTTTTGCGACACAGATGGGTATCGTACATGGGACAACCCCCTGTCACGGTAGGGTTGCAGAACAGCGCCCATCACCACCATATGCCTACATCCCCATACTGGCGTTGCCTGGGTCCCCTTCGAAAGGTTTATATCAAGGGCCCTCCCGGGACCCTCTGTGGGCGAGGGAAGTTTTGATTCATCTATGATACCCTTGAGTTATAATTGACTCTCGCGATTTGCCCCTTTCTTTGTTCTGTTTGTGTGTGTTACTTCTTGCAGCTGGCTGCCATCAACTTCCTACATATATTAATACTGCTGCGATCTCCAAGAAACATCCTTACCCATCTTACCCCAATCACCCTTATTTCTTTTTCATCATCCTTCTTGGAGATATTAAGCTTCAAGCTTCCTCGACAGTCGTTCATCATCTATTATCAACTGTGGCCTGGCTGCTACGTCTTATACACCTAATATTCTAAAGCGACTGGCTGGTTCTAGTTGCTCTTCACCCTCAACAACAAACAAACACATTCACACACAAAAGACACAATGTCTCCTACACAAATGGAGCTCACACACGTTATGTACCCTTCGCAAGAGGCCATGCAGGGCCAGAAGGGACCGGAGTCAAAGCACCGCAAGTCTCTTTCGACTGGCGGCGGACGTGCCTGGAGTGACAGCGAAGTAAGTATTCCCTTTACTCTACCATAAAAAGGGAAAAGGAAAAAGAAAACTAACAAATTCACAGGAAGCTTACCTCCTTCAAACAAGAATGCAGAAGATGCCTTACAAGCACATCGCAGCCCACCTTAACAAGACTGAGCTCGCTTGCCGCCTGCACTACCACCAGATCTCGCACGGTAGCAACCGCCGCAAGCGCAACCTCTCATGCTCTTCTACCATGTCGGACTACTCCCAGCATTTCCGCGGACGTTCCATGAGCCGTGAGCGCAGACTCAGCCCCGTCTCGCAGTTCGGCAGCGCCAACCCCAGCCCTTCTACCTCCCCCAGCCGTACCGTCCGTCTTCCTAGCATTGTGGACGCTACTACCTCCCCGAACCTGCCTGCTATCCTGCCCAAGCCTAACAATGGTATGGCTCAGCAGCAGCAACAGCAGCCTCCTCAGCAGCCTATGGAGGGCCCTCCTCCGACTCGTTACCCCGAGGGTCAGCGTATGTTGCCTGTTCTGGAGCACAAGCAGAGCCTGAAGCTCGACACTGCTCTTCCCTCCGTGTCTGCTGCTCCTGCTCCCTCTCACAATGCTACGCACGTCGACCTCGCTCGCCTGCACCAGATCTACACAGCCCACCGCAACACTTTCTGGGCTGCCATCGCCAGCGAGTACGGACACAACGCTGCCCCCTCTACTCTTGAGAAGGCCTGGAAGACTGGACGCTGCTGCGGCCAGCAAAACCAGAGCCCTATCACGCCCTCAGCAAGCCCGTGCAGCGACTCTCGCGAAGGCTTCCACGAGAAGGGAAGCGGCCAACAGGATCACCGAGGTAGCATCTCATCGATCCTGGGACCTGATGCAAGCATGAGGAGCGCCTGGGACAGGGACATGATTCGCAAGATGGAGGTCAACTAAGCAAAAAAGGGAACAAAGTGGTGTACAACGTTTACTTTACTGCATTTGGGGGTTTCATGTTCACGAGGTTTCACGACTGGGCAAGCATCAGCGTCATCATCATCATAGGGAGGGTCTCACAATGGCAAAAGCGCGGCGTCTATTAAGGAGTGTACGAACTATTGGGATAACTGCGAATCATTGTTTTTTTTTCTTTCCTACTGCACAAAAAAAATTCTAATATTTTGCGTTACTTTTTCTCGTTACCAAAAATTTCCATTGCTACTATGTTCAAAGATGTTGGGGTAAATTCGCACTAGTGTATTGTATTTCGGCCGACTTGGCTCATGTGGTTTCGGCCGATGTGAATACTCGTATGCGTAATATCTAGTGTGAATAGGACGGGAACAAGGGTCTTGTTGCAGAAGGGATATGCGGGTGGTCCGAGACACTCCAGACAAGGGACGTGACAAGGTGTGTTTGAGGGTCCGCATGGAGGCGAAAAGGGACTAACTAGGTTGTATTATGGCAGATGCAGTTGCAGTCGCAAGTCGCAGTCGCAGGGTCCTCCCACGTTTAGGGCATGGTAAAGATATCGGCCGGTTTTACATGATTAATGTGCTTGTGCTTGCTCACACCTACTCGTGGAATTTACTCACATATCTTGCCGTGGTGGTTTGGTTGTTGGCCTGATTCAGTACTAAGGTTGTTTAATGGGTTTGGGGGACTGTTTCAAGGGCCAATCGCAGTGAGTGCATTAGTACTATGAGGGCTTTCTATGGGTGTGTTCCACTTCCTAAATCTGCAAGTCCAAGTCATTCCCAATATGATGATTGCATTCAAGTGAAAAAAAAAAAAAAAAAAAAAAAAAAAAAAAAAAAAAAAAAAAAAAAAAGAGGCCTTCACTAGAACCGACAATGACGATGGCGTTGCAGCGTTGATCAGGGTCTTTCTTGGATCGTCACGGTAGCGAGAAGGATGAGAGGTGGCAGATGGCGGTGGCACTGCCCATCTCGGTAGTGAGATGATGAAAGTAGATGATCTCAGATAGGATGATTTGAATGCCGAGATGGTGGTAGGCGAATCCTACCGGAGATCAAATCAGAGGAAGATAGTCGTACTTCCTTTGCCGGCCGTGCCACGTTTTCGCAGTGTAAGATGTTTTGTGTGTATAAGCACACCCTCAATTGTTAATTTTGCATTAATGACATTAACTAAAAGGTATCAGGGATAAAAGATGAATGAAAATGACGTCGCTGACCGATTATTTGGAAAGTCGCAACTGCAGGGACATGCCTTCCTCTGGTGCAGGGACTTGAGTCGTGAGGGTAGGAGCGATACGATGCGATGCGATGCGATGTGATGTGATGCACCTCTTGACTAAGTTGAAGACCGGTCCCTTCCCTTCCCTTCCCTACCTTCCCTACCTTCCCTCCCTCCCTCCATCCCGCCGCTCCTTCTCGTACCGCTGACAATGACGAACCGAAATCCGCTCCGGCGCCGGACAAGACCTCCGATGATGACCGACCGCGGGGGTCATCAAAGTGCCAGTGCACTCTCCCGCATTCTCAACGTCAGAACCCCCGCCACCACAGACTTGCTAGTGAACATCCAACACACACATTCAATTGAATTGTTGCGATTACTACATACGACACCATCCCGGACCCGGATCTTCGGCCGTGCAGGATTCTTGAAACAACACAAACCATTTGGTGGTCATTCCGCACGTCACATCCCGTCTTGCTGCGCCTCGATTTCGCAAGATAACCTCACTATTCTGACAGGGATTGACTAGAGATAGATAGGGTATCGTACTATCTCTTAGTCTACTACAGGGCGCATTAGTTGGGGTAACGACACGAAACAACTCCTAGTCGAAACATAGGCAAGGCTAGCAAAGGACAAAAAAGACACAATGGCTCAGCAGGATGGTAGTGCCCCGGGTGAAGACCCTAAGGCGTCTTCGGACTACATTCAGTTCAAGTGCACGCCTCCTGGTGGTGGTCTGAATCGCTGGTCGACTGTGCTTACTCGTGGCCATGACTACCCCGGTGCTCAGGTTGGTTCTCCCCCTTCTCTTGGCAAACATATTGGTATTGTAGGCATAGGTGAGGCTGACAATGATGAATTGTGTAGGCCATGTTGTATGGCGCCGGTGTGCCCAACCAGGACATGATGAAGAATGCACCGCAGGTAGGCGTGGCTACCGTTTGGTGGGAGGGCAACCCGTGCAAGTATGTCCCTTCCCTTCCCCTTGTCTTTCCTGTAGAGTGAGATGAATTGCGCAGTAAAGTAGTAGCTAATCATGTATTTACAGCACCCATCGTGAGTACCTTTCACCACTCTAAGGGTTATTGGTGAGCAAGACTTATAGTTCCTCCGTAGTCTTGGAGTTTGGCAACATTGTCAAAGGCGCCCTTGAAAGACAGGGAATGCTCGGATGGCAGTACAACACCGTCGGCGTATCCGATGCCATCACCATGGGCGGCGAAGGCAAGTCAACCCTCACTTCATCTCACTTATCCCAAGTGAACCAGCACTTACCCTTCCAAGGCATGAGATTCTCCCTGCAGACCCGTGAAATCATCGCCGACTCCATCGAGTCCGTCACCTGCGCCCAACACCACGATGCCAACATTGCCATCCCGGGCTGCGACAAGAACATGCCTGGCGTCATCATGGCCGCTGCCCGGCACAACCGGCCCTTCATCATGATCTACGGCGGTACCATCCGGAAAGGTCATTCCTCCTTGCTGGAAAAGGAAATTAACATTAGTACCTGCTATGAAGCTTCTGGCGCGTACACGTACAACCGCCTCAATGCTAAGACTGACGCCGGCAAGCCGGGACGTGAACCCTCCGATGTGATGGACGATATTGAGCGTCACGCTTGTCCTGGAGCCGGTGCCTGTGGCGGCATGTACACTGCCAACACCATGGCTACCGCCATCGAAGCCATGGGCCTCACCCTCCCCGGCTCCAGCTCCTACCCAGCCCTGTCCCCTGAAAAGGGCCGTGAATGTGAAAAGGCCGCCGCTGTCATTAAAACCGCCATGGAGAAGGATATTCGTCCCCGCGATCTACTAACTCGCCGTGCTTTCGAAAACGCCCTCCGCCTGACTATGATTCTAGGTGGCTCAACTAACGGCGTACTGCACTTCCTCGCCATGGCGAACACCGCTGGTGTGCCCCTCTCCCTCGACGACGTCGCTGCCGCAAGTGACTCCACCCCTTTCTTAGCTGACCTTGCACCGAGTGGGAAGTATTATATGGAAGATCTTTACAAAATCGGCGGCACACCCGCTGTGATCAAAATGCTCATCCATAAAAACATTCTACACGGCGACATCCCTACCGTCACAGGCAAAACCCTAGCCCAGAACGTTGAAGACTGGCCCAGTCTCGATCCCAATCAGCAGATTATCCGTCCTATCGAGAACCCCTACAAAGACTCCGGACATATCCGCATTCTCAAGGGCAACTTTGCCCCTGGTGGAGCTGTAGCTAAAATCACCGGGAAAGAAGGCACAAGCTTCACGGGTAAAGCACGTACATTCGAGAAGGAACACCAATTGGATTTAGCGCTGTCTAGGGGGGATATTAAGCGGGAAGATGGGAATCTGGTGCTGATTGTGCGGTATGAAGGACCCAAGGGCGGACCGGGCATGCCGGAGCAACTACGTGCCTCGGCGGCGATTATGGGCGCAGGGCTGAGCAACGTGGCCCTTGTGACGGACGGCCGGTACAGCGGTGCTTCGCATGGGTTTATCGTGGGCCATGTCGTTCCGGAAGCCGCAGCGGGAGGACCCATTGCGTTGGTCAAGGACGGAGATGAAGTTACGATTGACGCGGTGAGTAACAGAATCGACGTCGCTATTAGCGAGGAGGAAATGGCCAGGCGGAGGAAAGAGTGGAAAGAGCCTGAGATGCACGTCAAGAGGGGCGTCTTAGCCAAGTATGCGAGATTAGTAGGCGATGCTAGTCACGGCGCCGTCACGGATGGATGGTGATAAAGCACATGCCAAGTAGGATATGGGGAAGAAGACAGAAACAAGTTCTATTTCTTGACAATGAAGAACCAAACAAGGGTATCTGCCCTACGCGCAGGAAACAGTGAGAAACACAAAAGACGAATGCGGAACAAAAAACCCATTCAAAAAGCAGCGACACCGAGAATGATACAGCCAACGTACTCGCTCTCTCCATGTATACATATTGTATGAAAAAACCAGAAAAAAAAAAACAAAAACACAAGAAACTACACCCCACCTCTTCTCATCTTCAAGGTATAGTAGACCACCGTACATCACCCCACGCTGGTCTTGTACTCTGCTTAATACTAGCCTTGCGCGGCTGACAAGTCTCACAAGCAACCCCAGGGAGTATCACCCCGCGACTCATCTCTCCAGACCCTTCTACCACAGGGCTGCCTAGGGGACTCTACTCGCCCAGTGGCATGCCCTCCAGCTCATCGAGTAGCCGGCGCCAGTTGTCGGCCAGCATTTCGGCGTACTTGACTCGTTCGCCGGCCCAGTCCTGGTTCCACCGGCTGACGTGGTACTGCGAGGACTGGAAGGTAAGGAGCTCGTCTCGGAGGCATTCTTTGACGAAGACACCGCGGTTGTGTTGCTGGACGATGGACTCTTTGTCCTGTTTCCATATATTAGTATTACATCATGAAGGTGGAGTTAAGGAATGGATAGGGACGTACCTTGATGATGGACTCGGCCACACGCTCAATCTCCCCAGCCTTGACCGTCCCCTCGGGCTTAGATCGTAGACCCGCCAGCTTCGTCTCGCTGGTCTGAATGCGCCGCTCCAAGTAAGGAATGTTATCCTTGTCCAATCGCTCTCGCCGCTCAAACATCTCCCGCACGCTCACGAGCGCATCGCGCTGCCGCTTGAGATCTTCCAGCACGCCCTCGTCCCAGCCTCGGCTCTCGTCCTCGAGGAGGGTCTGAGTAGTCTGAAGGTGCTTGCTCATGGCGGTGAGACCGTCATTGAGTAAGGGGACCTCATTCGCGTCTGTGGCGTACGTGTCGGCTGAAACGTCCGTCAAGTTGCCGAGGAGGTTGGCTACCCTGGCATGGTCCGCCGCGACACCCTCTTGCCTCTTGACTAGACGATCCATAATGCTGCAGACGTTGATGTACAGATCAGCCGAGCGCTTAACACCAGCTCGCGTCCTGGCAAAGAGGTCCTCCAGCCCTTGAGGGAGTGACTCTTCCAGCCCTGGTGCCAGCGTACGCTCTGTAAACTCGTCTTGTACCGAGATGCTCGCCTGTTTTCGCCACACAGCCAGTTCCTGATGCTTTTGTTAGCGGATTTTAGCTGAGATATCATTAGGACGAGTTAGAAAAGGGAGCTTACGGTTGGGACAGTGAGGAACATAACGACCATCTGCTCCTGGCTCAGCACGGGATGTCTGGCCAAAGCGTTTAGAAATCTTGCCAGCCCGCGCCGCCGCTTCTCTATAAAGGCGTTGTCGTTGGAGAGGTGGTTGCCGTTCAAAGCCACTCGCTTGGGCGGCAGTAGTGGAAGAGCTCGGAAAGGATATCGCTTGTGCAGGCAGTCGAGTAGCCAGACGAAATCGCTGTAGCGTCGAATCACCTTGCTACCTCTGCGCTGGCTGGAGACCTCGTAGTTGTGGTGCTGGAACATGAAGACGCCTTCCTTCTCCGGCATAAGCTGCACCACGATGGTTTCATCCACCGTGCTCGACGAGCGGGTGACAGTGCTTCGCTGAGGCGCAAGAGGGTTGCTTCCTGGGTTCCGTGCTGAGCTAGTACCTCCGAGACCACCGGGACTCGCACCGAAGGGATTGGACTCGGCTTCGTGAGCACCCTGACCGAAGCCTGATCCAGCGCCGGTGCCGGAGCCATCAAAATATCCGCCGCCCCATCCTCCCTGCCCCGGTGTTGGACCACCGCCTGTGCTTCGAGGACCGTCGCCCGAGTTTACAGCTTGGTCGACGGTGGCCTGACTCAACGTCCTCGAGCCAATGAGCGGCGATGTGGTATCTTCGAAGCCGTTCTGACCGGTCGGTGTATGGCTGCTTGCCCCGTTCGTCTTGGAATGATTATGATGTTTGTGGATGTCGGGCGAGTTCCACGGATCGTCTTCTGGATCGTCCATGGCCGGGCGCAAGATGCCGGATTGCGAGTTGGAAGAATGGGAGTGCTGCAGATGGCCTCGGGGCGGGTCTTTGCTGGGCGTCTGCGGTGGCTTTGCGGCGAGCTCTTCGACGGGCGGGATTACTGGTTCTGCGGTGAGGCCGGACAGCTTGGGCTGCGGTAGTTCTGGTAGAAAGAGGATGAATTGTTAGCTGGTTGCTGTGCATCAGAAGCGTCTCCACCAGAAAGCAATAAGTGACGTGCGCTGCGCGGTGCGCATTGGGCATTGGGTGCGTAAGATGCTGATAAAATGGCCATCAGAGCTCGCCCAGCCAATCACTTGGCCACCGTCTTGGCACCGCTCGACTGGGGTCAGTGATAGACCGATGATCAGGAAACCCGAGGGAAGATCCCAAAGGCTACAGTGATACGAGTACACATAGGTTTGAGAGGATATTGATTGTGAAGCATAAAAGAAGGAAAGGATGTTGCTTGCTTACTCCGTCGTCGCTCGTCCACCCCATCGAGACTGATAATCTCGCCCTCTTGCGCTAACCCTATCAACGCCATGAGGACATTGAACTCGTTGCGACCCAGACTGACATCGTCCCCGCTGCCGCTGGAATCCGGCGCAACTAGCGACACGATCCGCGACTGCGTTGACCCATCAGACAGCCTCGCCGCCGAAAAAACCTTGGCTATGGCATCTGAGTTGATACTGCTGTTGTTCTCGCGTGCAACGGTTTCGTATGTTTCAATGTAGCTCTCGGGGACATCGGAGGACGGTAGTAAGTCACGGACTATCTCGGCGCGGGTCTTTTGCTTGCGAGGAGAAGGCATCGACCACGGCGAGTCGTCACCGTTGTCGTCACCACCATCGTCGGCAAAAAGGCTGTTGGATAAAGGTTTATGCGAGGGTTCTGGGTCGTCGAATAACCCGCCACCTCGTCCGCTGCGGTTTCGACTGGGCGTTGATGCTGTGGGCTCATCGCCTGCCGGCGGAGAGGATCCGAACAGCGACATGATGGAAGGCAAGTGGATCTACAGAGGAGCTTCGTCTATCGTATTGCTTCGTCTGGTCCGGGCTTGTATCGTGTCGTGTCGTCGTTTATGATGAGGTATGGTATGTAGAGTTCGAGCTTAGCTTGACCGGGTCGTGGAGTCGATTGACGCCAGCCTTGGTGGGATGTGCGAGTCGCGCGCTCTAAAGCTTGCGGGAAAAGAACCGGCGGCGTGGATGAAATAAGTATGGAATCAAGAGAAGAACAGAGAACGGGACGAATTGCACAGCGGCGAATTGACAAGAAGCGTACGCCGTGTGAGGATAACAATGGCACCGCCGTGATCGTGACGTTGGAGGATGGTGAAGTCATCCAACCATTTCAAGTCAAGTTAAGGCAAGGCAGGCGAAACGCTCCCAATTCGTAGTCGCACCAATCGTGGTGCTTCTAGTGAGCCCAGCCTTCTAGAGTGACCTTCTAAACTTCTTTCTGGAAGTGGAGAAGGGGCGCTGTAGTAGCTGTAGCCGTAGCAGTAATTACAGGCGAGTACTTAACATGCGACAGCTCTCCATGGCCGCTACAGTGGCTGCTCCCCGCTGCAGCACCTGCTGGCCCCGCTGTAAATTGTACTAGGTATCAAGGCTCTTGAAGATCCAGCGTAGAGACAGACAATGGCTTATATGATGGTCATGTTGACTTGCATACCTACATACGCAAACAAGAGAACTAGGAGTCTATGAATATTAGCAAGGGGTAGTTGTCAATATTAGATACAAGAGCTCGTCTGCTGTAGAATAGACCCGACATAGGAAAAAGAATCAACAAGGGAGGCTCCCCCTTCTAAACGGTCAAAGCATGTGTTTGTAGTTTAGCTGTATGCTTGTCCGTCAAACACAAGATTGGCATTTCTTGGGTAGTGTATGATGGACTCCTAAGGCTTTCCTGTTTCGACAGTTGTAACCGAAGCAAGGCTTAGTATGTATTGGGCGTATTATTTAGTAGACAGCGTTTTCATTCTCATGTTAGACCTGGTGGGAGCCACCGAGGCAGACCTTGCAGTCTCAATACTGGTACCGTACAGCAAATGACCGCACTATCCATGACATGAATTCATTTTTTCTCGGATGGCGAACTTCTCGAGTTCGGCCTGGTCCAATCCCTGTGAACTGGCACATTGTGCCATGAAATCTGAACATTGCTCTAGGGTAAGTAGAATGAGGGAAGACCACTTACACGACGAACTGAGGCAGTTACGAACACGTCTTTCTGCAAATTTTGTCTATGAGATAGATATCTGTGCACAGTGAACATAAAGGAGCTTAGCTTAGACCAATTATTTGGAGGTGCTAATGATAATGGCTAGGGCCTATTCTTAGGCTGATTCCCTCTCGCCCCTATAAAGTTCGCGCACAACGATCTATTGCAAATTGTCCTGAGGAAACCGGCCGCCGCCTTGGCGTCTGATCTCGTCCATCATCTCCAGCACACGTACTGTCTCAGCGTGGGGCATGATTTCACTCTCCTTACGACCTGCCGCGATATCAAGAGCCACGGCATCTGCCTCATAGTAGAAGCCCTCGCCCTGAGTTGGGAAGTTATACGTAACTCCATCGGCTGGAATGTTGCTTGTTGGGTCTTTCTCAATGGTCCCCTTGGGGTTCAGCGTGTTCTTTGGGTACACACGGAAGTGCGTAGGCGCAGATGCAAATCCATAGACCTCTATCATTCCTTCGGTGCCTTCGATGACGCAGAACCTCACCGGGGATTGAAGCTCCATGGTACTCGTGAGCATAGCGTATCGCCCAGATTCGGGGAAAGTCAGGATAATGTTAGTCGTTGTGTCGACCCCTTCGTTCAGAACCTGAGCTCCGCTGATTACGGGGAGCTGTGTCAAGGAACTGTCCTGCAGGGCTAAGAGGGCCCAAGTGATGCAGTATACACCTAGATCAAGGAGGCTGCCTGCTCCCAGGGCCGGGTCTTTGAGGCGTGAATCCGATGCCAGCGATTTAAAGTCCATATCCATACCAAACTCACAATACACCCGGCGCACATCACCTATGAGATGCTCCTTAAACAGCTTCTCTCGAAGCGTGGAGACAAGAGGGCGAAAACGCAGCCACATGGCCTCCATGACAAAGCATCCTGCTCTAGTGGCGGCATTCAGGACCTCGCGGCCCTCACGGGCGTTGACAGTAAAGGCTTTCTCGCACATAACGTGTTTGCCTGCAGCGATGGCGTCCAAGCAGTTTTGCTTATGGAACGCATGAGGCGTGCCGACGTAGACAATATCTACCTCAGGATCGTTGTAGACGTCGTTGTAGTTTGCGTAAATGGTTGGGCGTATGGCCTGCTTCTCCGGTGGTATGTTCTTGGCTACAAAATCTGACCCCTTCTCAACCGAGGACGATCCGATGGCTTGGATAACATGCAATGCTTGTGCGTCATGCCTAGGTATGATGACATCGCGAACAAACTCGGCTGAAATCCATCCTGCTCCTATTCATTTCACTTATGTTATCTTCAGAATATTCATAAACTGTGAGTAGAGTTTAGTGAACACTAAGTACGCACCAATGATACCCCAACGTAAGGTAGGAAGAGTGGATTCCATCATTGAGCATGTAATAGATACCTCAGACTGATGAACTGCTGATGCGTATGCCGTCGTCTTATGTTCTCGAGTATACGAGGCTGCTGTGGAGAAAACTCGTCAAGGTTCTGGTATATCGTTGAATGTTTGCTCTAAGCGGTGTTCCCTCAGAGCTCGTGAATGACCCGTGTCTTTACCCATTGCCGCGATCTCTGAAATACTTCCGAGGGACGAATCCATCATACGATGTTACCAACTATTCTATTCTGTACTTAAGAGACGGTAAAAAGTGGACAAGCGTAGCGGTGTATTGCCGTTATTCCCCGACAGGGGCTAATGTTAAAGGAGGGAGGGCTACTTTCTCGGCACTCCACGGTGAAGTCCGTTCTATTCCACAGGCTTTTCCTTTTTGCTTTGTTAAGTGTCCACACTCCAGCCGCAGAGGAGCTGAGCAATAATTGGTTTGCTAGGCTTCTTACAATTTCCCCATGCACACAAGGCGGTTTCGCCAATAGTGGAACTGAGACAGATTGCTAGTGTCTCTCAAGAAACTTAGCTCGCAAACAAGACGAACGAACTATCATCAACACAAAAAAGCTATTTTCCCTATATTTGCCATTCACTTGTATATAGGAATAGGGCATGAAGCTCATATGTCGTAGATAGGGTTGACTGTATCTGGTAGATCTGAGGCACAGAGTAAGATGCAATGGCAATAAGAATGAGTACAATGCATTTATAGCGATTCATTGGTGAAAAGCAGAAGAATCATTCAAGTGGATTAAAAAGTGACTTGGTCTTGCATTTGAGCATGTAGGAATGTATAAATTGCTTTAACTATCTAGGTCAAGGGGAACCGGAAACAAGGTATTGTAAGTCACAGTTGAGGGGGTGATTGTTGCCAAGATATCCGCAGTCGACTTCTTCTTGGAGATTTGATAGTCTGTCAATAGTCATGTCTATCAGTCCTTGTCGTTATCCAATATATGCCGCACGGTATCACAGAAAGACAGTCGAACACTCCGGGGCTGTCACGAGCACGCACACTCATCAGCTGTTCCTAAGCTATTTCTTACCGCAGATAGCCCGTTAGATGCTAGTCACATTTGTACTCGTAGCTGGGAAGTTGTGTTCCTTCACTTGCAGGACTTTCACGCCTTTTCCCTCAGCCTCCTCAATGGCGGCATCAATACCAATTAAGTGATTGGCAGTCTCTTCCTCAAAGAGACCCGAAACCTCCTCGAGTGACAGGTTCCGGGTCTCGACCCAGTAGAAGTAGACGACGAAGATGGCAAAGAAGTCGAAGGCCCCATTCAGCATATATGTGATCCATCCAATCCTCTCCATGGCGATAGGGAAAGCAAAGATGGGGACAAGTAGGATGGTGTCCTGCCAAGCGATGAACCAACTCATGCCGATGCTGCGAATCGAGTAGTTCAGAATCTCAGGCGGATACATCACAGCCAGTGGAGTCCACCCGAAGCTGTAGGAGCCCTGGGCAAGGAAAATCATGGCCACATTCGCGTAGATGGCGGAGGTGTTGGTGGATGTTCCATAATATTTGGTCAGCACGCCGATGATGAAGAGGAAGATCATGCACCCTATGGTAGAGATGATAGCCAACTGCTTCCTGCCTAGGGTATTGGCGAGCAAAGTCCCGACAATGGAGGCGACCAAACACCACGAGTTCAAGATGATATTGATCTCCAGCTGAGTCGTTGAGTTAGTGACGCCGGCATTGGTGAGCGCAGTTCCAAGATAGTATGAGAATAGGTTGGAACCCGTCAGCATGGTAAAAGCAGCAACAGTGAAGACAATCAGCATTCGCTTCCGCAGACCAGGATGCACGGCAATCTGCTTCAGCGATGGCTTCTCAACATTCCTCTCGAGCTCCAGAGACTGAAAAATCTGGAGGACCTGCGCCTGAGCTTCGGGGGCTTCAGTATCTCCGTTAGAGAAGCATTGGGCGGCGGCAACTAAAGCCTCGTCCTTGCGACCGTGGTGGGCCAGAAATCGAGGAGACTCGGGAATCCAGGGCAAAGACAAAAGCGAGATCAGTGTGAAGACGATCTGCAGTAGGGAAGGCAGACGCCAAGCCCATGTTGACTGCATTCTGGAAGTGCCGTAGGTGATGCCTGTAGAGCAAAAGGGAGACACAACGTCAGCGGGCGTGATAGCAAGATACAAAGACTGGGGACACAGGCGTACCAGCTGAGAGCAGCCCACCGACATAGTAAAGATCAGTGAATGCACCAAGTCCTATGGTTCGATATTTGGTAGGCAGAGTTTCAGCGATCAAGGTTGGGCCGGCAATATAGGTACCACCTAAACCCATGCCCAGGACAAATCTTGCGACCAAGAACATGGCAATGTGCTGGGAGGCGGCCTGGAGGGCACTGCCAATGATTGCCACGATGGCAGAGTAGAACAGTGCAGGCTTTCGTCCAATGATATCCGGGACCTTGGCGAAGATCAGACTGCCCACGACTGTACCGATCCAGACGATGCCCGAGTTCAGTCCGATTGTGGCTGCGGTAAGGTGGAAGTAATCGGTGTAGGATGGAAGGATATTGAGTGCGTTCATCATCGATGCATCGTAGCCCAAGCTCTAACACGGAGTTAGTAACGTGAATCATTCATCCTCGAGGACAATTCTCACCGATGCCGTGCTAAACGAAGTCGTCAGCACGAGAGCACTGACAACCTTGGACGACCTAGGAACCCAGGAAGGGAATGCCGAGAAGGCCTCAACAATCTTGGATGTCATGGTGAGAGGCGATGAGGGTTATGGAGGCTGAAGAACGACAAAGAGAGAAAGAGAGAAAGTTGATAGGGTTTGAAGAGGGAAAAAAGGGGAGTGGCAGGCGGGTCTTTAACTGAAAGATGGGAATTATCTTAGAGAACGACAAGAGACCTCAATGTGATAAAATCAACTTGGCGCAAGGATAATGGCTCCCGACTCATCTTCTCTGCTCCCTCGGACGTTTTCATGTGTCAAGGAGAAGGATACCAGTTGAGGCCAAGACGATAGCGAGGTCAGACAAATCAATTTGCGGCCGCCACCATAACCACTTCGCGGGAAAGCGGCAAGCAGGGAGCCTGTTAAACTCTTAGCGCGATTAAGTCGCTCCGATAAGCGGCAGCAGCCTTACTGTTCTCATGGCCGTAGGCCCTAATGAATGAAGGCTTTTCCTTACTAGGCAAAACTAGTCTGCAGCCCCGTCTATAGCTTGTCATACCCTCGCTGCATGCCAATGGTTTCCACCGGCTGGAGACGATTGCCCCACACAACTACCATGGGGTATAAAACACGGATTGCCGTATCTCCCCGTGTTCCTCCAAGAACAGAAGCTACTCAGTATGAGCCTATGTTTTCGGTATGTGTGAAACTTGAGCGAAGGGCTAGCCTAGATTAGACTTGAATAGTTTTAAGTATAAACATATGATAAGAACTACACTTATTTGTATAAATAGCTATTTTTTTTTATTCTTATTGAAATATTCTACAATTTTTTATTTAAAAATAAATATTAATATTATATATTTAATAAGAAATAAATAGAAACCAACTAATGTTCTTCTCCAGACGCTTCTGTCCTTCGCATGTTTCTTACACCTTGCGGAGTTGAGAGTTATCCCGGATTCCTAAACTTCCCCCGCAACCCCGCTGCTTCTTGATGTATGCAGTAGGCGATCATCTCACTCTATGAAATTGCCATCAGCTCTCCCCCCTTATGTCAATTTATATAAATATGTTCTTTATTCAAGCACATCATAAACAGTTCTTAGCTGTTCAGCAGCTCCGCTTATCTACTATCAAAGATAACTACTCCTGTCATTGTTGACTTTATTTACAACAACGCAAGACGAAGAATTCTGTTTAGTCTACAATGTTGTCCATTTACACGGGTTTCGTTCTTGCAGCCTTATCTTCTGCAATCTCTGCAAAGAAATGGAACAACACTGGCACAGGCGCTATCATCTTTGAGGAGGCAGTCAGCCTCGACTATCCAGAGTTCGAACCAACAATGTTAGTTATGTCCCTTAAGTAGCTATCGATAGCGCATTAAAATGTATATAAGCTGTTGCTTACTTCTTCATAATCCTAGTGCTGCCCCGATTCTTGGTCAAACTTATGAGGACCTGATCAATAACCTCGCCGACGTTCATCACCAGCGTCTTCAGTGGATGGACGAATCGGGAGTAGACTACATGGTCCTGTCTCTGAACTCTCCTGGAATCCAAGGGATTCCGGACCCAGTCATGGCTCAAATCCTTGCTAAGCGCGCGAATGACGATATCGCTCAATTGATCTCAAATAACACCGGACGATTTGGTGCCTTTGCAGCTCTATCTATGCATAACCCAACTCAAGCAGGGCAAGAGCTCCGCCGTGCAGTGAAGGAACTAGGATTCCATGGTGCTTTGATTAATGACTTCCAAACTTCCGGTGCCGATAACGGTAAGTGTAACCTCCTAACAACATCGAGCGATTACGCGAAATCCAGCATACCCAGTAAGGATTCCTTGACTGAGCAGTATGTCTAGATACCCTCTTATACTATGATCAGCCTGAGTATGATGAATTTTGGAAGGTGGCAGTAGAGCTTGACGTACCTATTTACCTGCACCCTCGCCCGCCCAGTCCAGGTCAATTTGAACTAGACTTCGCACACGCAAAGTGGCTCCTCGGGGCCCCTCATCAATTCACCGTTCAGATGTCTACTCACATCGTTGGTCTATGCACTAACGGTATATTTGAGTAAGTACCTCTGTGCCCTATCGCTTTTCATATTTTGTGTGCTTACAGTTGTGGAAAGCCGCTTCCCGGAACTCAAAGTTATCGTTGGGCATATGGGTGAAAGAGTCCCTAGCGATTTCTGGCGCTTAGACGAAAGTGAGTAATATATCCGAGTGCATTCTACGAATAACTTCGACTCGGAAGCTTTTTAAAACATTTAATAACGCTACTAACGCGCAATCAGTGCTTGCTCGCAAGGTGCCTCAGGACATGCCAATGAAGAAACGTTTATCAGCTTATTGGAAGACAAACATTTTCGAAACGACTACTGGAAACTTCTGGACAGAGCTCCTAGACTTCCATCGCGGTATCCTCGGCGATGACCGTATTTTATATTCGGTAGACTATCCTTTCGTTATGATGCAACAAGGGGCCGAGTGGATTGATTCATTGCCCCATGAGGAAGAGTTTAAACTTGACCTCATAAGAAACCGCGCTATTAAGCTTCTTGGACTTGATTAGGTATATTGATGCATTTCAAAACGGCTCACTTTGACCGTGATTTCTTGGACAAGATGGATTTGAGATTAAATCTTGTATTTAGTTGGAGGAAAACTTGCAATTACTCTCTTTGATAACATCGTTGACTGTAAGATTCTAAGTGCTGTATATATAATTTATTGCTTATCACGTAGCATTTGAGCCGCATGTCTAAGTCTTACCTGTGCTTCGTCTAGGAGCTTCCAGCTTGTTCCACACAGATTATTGTCCACAGTACTAAGAAGTCCCAGAACACGACCACATTTACCTCGACCACGCAATGCCTGCTGATGAATGTTGAAGCTCGAGATCGAGGTTACCGAGGACGGCAGCATGTCTTCGAGGTAAGTTTTTAAGTCAGTCTCACGGGCTTGAGTCGTAGCGTCTTCGTCAAACTCAGATGACCCAGGGACGCCTTGCTCTCCAACCGCGATCCCGGGGTAGTTTAAAGCATCTGGTACGTCCTCTGGCATGCCGTCTGTCCAGTATCCATAAGCCCACAGGACCAGTGCTGCGAAATATAACGCCCATGGCCGGGTCAAGAGACTGTCTTCTGACGCATTGTGCGGAATGTGCTCTGCACAATTGGTGGTGGATTCTTCGGATTCGTTGGATTCTGATGTACCGGATACTTTGTAACTCCCACTCCTAAGGGGTAAAAGAAGCTTGATTAGTCTTAGCGCGTGATATACTGCATTAATAGCCCTGAGAGAGAAGGGCCACTGCCCCGTTTTAGCTAACACAGAAGCAACATCATTCATGGTTACTGCACGACCCAGAACACGATCTGCTCCCGCCAACACACAGAGTTCTGGCATGGTGATGTGGAGGTTGATATGCCCGATGTGGTACAGGATAAGGCCCCAGGTATGAATCGAGTTATCGTCGAATAGAGATAAGGCTTTCCTAGGCTTCTGCCAATCGAAAGCAACTTTGTTCACACGATCAATAGAATTTTCGAAATCTTTCCGCCACCAATCGAGAGCTCGAAGCACTCTTGGTCTCCAACGTTCGCTCGGGGATCCTACATGCTCGTTATCCAGGCTTGAGCGATCGAGTTCACGGTGGTGCATCTGCCAACTAATAGACAGCAGACCGGCTACTAGCCCTATTCGTCCAAATGGAGTAGTATGAACTGTTCGACCATTCAATGTACTCTTTAAACCCTTTAGGAACGATGTTGGACCGCTTCCGTTTGCGAACAAAGTAGACTCAACGGAGGCAATCTCTGTGGTGGATTCAGACTCCCATAGTCCTTCATCACATGGAAGATTCAGGTTGAGTTCATGTATCGTCAAAGTGGGCTTGTGACCGAACATAGCTGTGTGTGTAGCGTCCATTATAAACGCACCAATTGCGACCCGTCGCGCTGACTCCTGGGCTATCCAGTCGAACCACCAGGACTGTGCTTGAGGACGCTCAGGGGGAACAGGGTCGCCGAATGCCGGTGATCTCTGATCAGTCTTTGGAGGCGTACCGGTCGCATTGTTTCCATTTTCAAAGCTCCGCGAAAACAACGGTGGTACGCATCTATCTGTCAGAGTACTTCCTCGCCGCATAAGAGTCAACGTGGTGGGAAAATAGATGTGCGCTCGCTCGTGCAAGGCTCTGGTAGATCGTAACTTGTCGTGGACCTCAAGGAGTAACAGGGTCTGGATGACCCAGAGCTGAGCTGGAGGATTCGAGTCGGCATGCATAAAGACTTGCCATCGTAAATTCCAAGAAGTATGCTGAGCCCACATGTGCGCCTGCTCGGCCATAGAAAATGCCTTGGTTGACATCAGGGAAGACCCTAGAACCATCACAGCAAGCAAGAGGAAGTCGGGCATAAAGTCGCATTCAAATGTAGGTCCATGCAATATTGGCAGCTTGTTGGCAAACCTTCCCCAGTATAACTCCAGGTACATCCTCATCTTACACAAACTGAGAACATGATCGCTGTCTTCGACAGCCCCAGTTGAGATATCCTCGTTCACTTGGTCACCATACGGAGATGGTTGCGTGGACAGGACACCGGAAATCTTCTGCAGTAATATCTGATGCTTTGCTTTTGATAGCTTAAGGACTTGCTCTTGTATCCCAGAGTCGGTTGTTTTATATTGCGCCGTTTCCGTAATTCGCCTAGGGTCATCAGAGTTGTTTATATTTTGGTCATGTGTTGTCGGCACGAATCGGTCGCCCCAATGTTGACCTAGAAAACCGTATTGGGGTTCCAGAACAGAGGGTAGTTTTTGACCATAATTTGCCACGCCTGGTTCAAAGATACTTGGAGATAACCAAGAGCCATACTCCCCCGTGTTAGAACAGGAAGAATCCATTGAGGAATGGTGGAAACCAGACTTTGACCAGTCTTGAATGACAGTGACTAATCCAGAATTGAATCTTTGCTGATCGGTCCCAGTATCGTCGAAGGCAGTATTGTTAGATGCGGTACTTTTGCTGAAATCTATAGCAGCCTTTGTATTTATCAGATTCGCTGAAGCGTTTGGCTCCGATTCGGATACTGGCGGATTGTTGGTTACAAATTCATCAAGATCTCCATAGTCGCTTCCCAAAAGTTGCGTAAAGCTTTTCTCTCTGAATTCATGAGAATGTAACGCTAAGTTTTGGGTCGAATTTGGCGAAAGTCGAGAAGTTCCCGGGTGCATATCTCGGATTAGACGTTGTCTAGCATGGCCGAGCTTGTGCTGAATCCAAAGATCTTTGCGGGAAAAGCGGAGTCCACAACCAGGCAGGTAACAGTGCAATCTTTTGTTCTCAGAATCTAACATAAGTCAGATGCTCACTATCAGCCAGATGTATACGGGAAAATGCAACAGAACCATGAATGAGCCATACACCTACTTTGCTGCCGTAGAGGTTCAGCGCAAGGGCGGGATTTCTGAGAATCTTTGTAGCTACGCGAGGAGGCGGGACAGCAAGGAGCGACACTTTGTTCCGTGTTTTTAGCTTGTGTAGAACTGGAAGGGCTCGAATGTGAAGTGCCCGGAGTGTCTTGTGGTACTTGTTGTACTTCCAATGGAGATTGCGCCGCCATGTTCATGCAGGTTTCCTTCTAGGCTGCTAAAAGTCATGTACAAGGTGTTCTTTGGAGCAAAGTAGAAGGATAAATCATATGGTTTACCGGCACAATGTCGTACCGTACGGGGGAGTTCTGGCCCGATTATTCGGACTTCACTACCCCACAAACTACGCGCAGGAGGAAGGTCAAAACGTTCCGCTAAAGGGGTAAAGCTTGGGGCGCATGACGCCAGCACTAACTACTAAATTATTACGTAGTCCAGCTGTATGGTGCTCATACCACGCAAAGACAGTTGCTTCTAGATATTCTTAGTTGACATTCAGTATCATCATAGACTCGAGTTAATCCACGACTTATTTTAGAAACCTTTCTCAAACAGGAGTAAGCCCTTTACTACATATTGCAAGACACTTCTGCAATTACTCTAGAGGTTATGTCGACTGGCATTTGTATTTGTTGGATGAAAAAGCCTAATTCATACAAGAGACCCGGCGTACAGCCTTTCCAAAATCTTTCCATCGGACCTTAGGAAGACAATCGGACCTTAGGAAGATTCTCGAACCTTTCACCGTAGCTTGATGTGAGAGGGGGGGGGGGGGGGGGGGGGGGGGGGGGGGGGGGGGGGGGGGGGGGGGGGGGGGGGGGGGGGGGGGGGGGGGG
>JAKLNE010000117.1:0-31039 GCA_022814615.1 Waltergamsia citrina | reverse complement strand
CCCCCCCCCCCCCCCCCCCCCCCCCCCCCCCCCCCCCCCCCCCCCCCCCCCCCCCCCCCCCCCCCCGCCCCCCCCCCGCCCCCCCCCCCCCCCCCCCCCCCCCCCCCCCCCCCCCCCCCCCCCCCCCCCCCCCCCCGGCCCCGCCCCCCCCCCCCCCCCGCGGGAATCAAGAGCGAGAGACAATATTGTTAGGGTCGAGAAAGACAAAATATCGCAACTGTCGTCTTGATGGATCTGCATTTTTGAACCGAGGTTTCGTCGCGGTCTCGTTCTGACAGATTGTAGCACTCGCAATATAAGCGACATTGCCCCACTACCACCTGACAAAGACCGCCAGGTCTCGTCCACAGAGATACTCGATCATCTGGACAGCTTCAAATTCACTCCACTCATGGGTTGACTCGGGCGAAGGTGGAATATCGCTTCAGGGCCTAGGGAGTGGAACCGAGATTCCGTCGAGACAGTCCTTAGGGGCGCGGCGGGAAGACTAGCCGCAACGCTTTAGGGGCTGTCAGGGATGCATAAGAAAGTGCTCAATGACATTCAAAGACAGTTTGAGTTTTTTAAAAAAGAAAAAAAAAAAGCTCGGAGTGAGCCTGAACCAGTATCGAGAGGTTGTTTTTCTGGGCCTTTAAGGTTCCGAAATGAGTCACAGTAGTTCTGCCCAGCAGAAAAGTTAAAATCCAACTATGAAAGTTGCAGCCCGCTACCACAAGATAAGGTTCTTTAAGGTCACAACTTAACAACAATAATAATAAAAATACAAGATCCTACTATGTCTATATGCTTCTACAAGAAACGAATTTCTTCACAAACAAACCATCATCAAATCCACGCTTCTGCTAATTTTACTATTACCACCCCTACACCAAACAACCAAGATAATAAACAACCGCGCTGAATAACCAAGAATATGCCGCTTTTTTATCGATACGCCTCTATCAGCAAAGGGGCCTGAATCATTATATCTATGTTTTAGCGGCGGGACGCGCTGCCCGGGGAGGGCCCGAGCTGGGTGATATGGATGGATAAATAACAAATAATAGCTTTGTGACATTGAAGTGCTTGATAATAAGCAGGAACGACCGTAGATTTAAGTATAGTGACTTTATATAAGTACTATGTACGTATACTGTCGACGGGTACATATCATATCCGCCTGTGCTTAGCATCTGTTTAGAAAATTCTAAGCCTGGTAGGCTTTCAATCTAAGGATTGCTTATCGACCCATTACGATGCTCGCATGGCTCTGAGTGAAGCTTCTCAGGGCCGTTTATGTACGACTTATAACATTCGCAGAGGCACGGACTTTTCTCCCACTCTTCGTGTTGCGCTCGAAAAGCTCGTCCATATCCTCCAAGGCAATGCCCTTAGTCTCCGGGACCAGATACCATGCAAAGATGACCATACTGAAACAGAAAGATCTAAAAACAAAACAAGTGCCATATACCCCCTCAAATAAGGTTGAAAACATGCTGAGGGTTCTCTTAGCGACGTCGAAATTGAAGAGCCATTGGCTGGCCGTCGCCACACCCATCTGCAGGGCTCTCATGCGGGCAGCAGTGATCTTTGGGCAATATTTCCAGACCACTGGGCCTCATCCAAACTGATAGATTGCAGCAAAGATATATATCCCCACAATGGTGATGCAACCCGTGGCTCCAATTGGTGGTCCTTCCACAGGCGGGTCTAATCGAATGTAGAAGCCGATGTAGAAGAGAGCGGGAGCCTGAGCGATGGCTGTCCATAATAGGCTCTTCCGACAACCCAGACTATCGGTAACAAAGAAGATGAAGATGGCAGACGAAACCCTACGTACGTTTCACGGCCCAAGACTTTCCAAGCCTGAAACCACATCGCAGACAGCAGGAGGACTTTGCTACCCTGCTTCAGGCTCAAGTTGAGCTAACCAAACTCTTCGGCAATGTACATGATATCCTTCATGCTACCTACTTGCAGGCCGCCGAGTTAATAACCAGAGGCGACTACACTAAATATATCTACGATGCAATTCAGGCTATGAAGGCATGGGTGCAAATGTGGGATCCCGAGATGATTTCAGTATCGCCACACCTGCGTGCACCTCCGACGTTCACGTATCACTATTTAGTGTTGTATGTCAATGACTTTTCATTGCAAGCTATCCTGTATCACGAATCCCCAAAAGAGGACAGAAAGCGCCAAACGGGGGCAACGACACTTTACCCAGACTTCGTCGTGGCATCGCTAGATGCAAGGCATATCTACGCGGCGATCAGCGCTGCTGAGGCCGTTGTGACAACGTTTACAACAGCACTGGACTTCTTGAAGCATGTAAGAAGTATGCTAGTCCGATTTTACTTGTGAGCCGAATCCCTCCACTATACACGAGTTGACACTTTAGGACACTCGGTAGCTAACGTATTTCTAGATATGAGATGCATACAGCAGTCTTTCTTCACAGAGCCCAGGCTGAATAGGCTGTAAGCTCGGGTAAACGAGCTGGAACGATGGAGCTGGTGCAGGGTTTCATATTTGTATTGTTAGAAGCCGCCGTGGGCGAGTACCATATTGCCGCGTGGTACACGGGACTACTACAGCGGCTGTGGACGACGCCTCGTGATACTAGTATCTTGGACAACCACAGTTTCTGTGGCGATTTCCCTAGCAAGCTTATAGAGGCGACCGAGCCACTAGTTCTCGGTGATTAGGGTCTTGGTAGTGACCAACTTTCCATGTTTGACGACAGCACGCTCTTTAAGTTTAACTGCGGCAACTATTTGGATCCTCTCGTCAATACACCAGATCTTCCAGGCCTAAATACAGATATAAGAAGTTAGAAGCTCAAATATTTATGTACTTGAAAATGAACCCTTTATTATATTCTAGCTAACATGACCCCGATAAGAAATATAAGCGGTTTGCAGACCTAACAGCTCGGCGCTGTCTGCTACTAAGATAGACTGTAGGCTCTTACTGCTTGGCATAGCTACTTTCTTTTGCTACCTCCCCCGGATCAATAATAAGGCACCCTTTGCCGATTGACTTGTTATCCCCAGCCCACTCGCAAAGTTCAGATATGGATTCGATCCCGTAGAATGAGGTGGTAGAGACAGTGATACTATGCTTTGCCACGAACTCAAGCATCTCACGCGACTCGTTGTTAGAGGCAATGAGGGTGCCACGGATGCGAATATCTCGGAAGACGAGCTCGTCTGGCGGAAGCTCCACAACTGACGGCTCGGCCACCTGGACAACAGTACCGTGCATTCTAGTAGCGTAGCAAGAGAGTGTCGAGGCGTGCTGAGCAAAGGACAGATTAAGGGTGCTGTCGGCGCGCCGTCCCCTGGTGGCGGCTTTTATAGCCTTGATTAAGGCTGTGTCCCCATCAGCAGCGTTAATGGTTACGTCCGCTCCTATCTTAGCCGACATATCTAGCGCCTCCTCGCGGACGTCAATGCCGATGACATTAAGGCCCATAGCCTTCGCAAAACGTATAGCCAGCAACCCAAGCCCGCCGCCACATCCGACGATAGCTACAGTGCCTTCGCTTGGCAGCTCTGCCACCTTGAGGGCGCGGAAGACAGTCCGGCCTGCGCAGGCTAGAGGGCTAGCATGCACCAGGCTTACGCTACTTGGGAGCTTAATTGTGTGGCATCCGTCGACTAGGGCATATTCCGCGAAGAACCCGTCAACGCCAACTCCGGGGTAGCCTTCCATGTAAGTGCAGAACTGCCGGTTAGTCTCCGCGCCGATGCAGTCATAGCACTCCCCACACCGGTGGAGTATCATACCTCCCATAACCCGATCGCCCAAGGCTAGGGACGTAATCTTAGAGCCTATAGCCACAATAATGCCGGAACCCTCGTGCGCTCCCGTGCAAGGAACCTTAAAGTCCCAGCGACCTCGGCGGACTTCACTATCCGTGTGGCAGTGCGACGCCACGGCTACCTTGATAAGAACGTCGTAAGGGCCCAGGTTGCACGGCACTGGGATTTCCCGAATCTGATAGGGCTGGCCGTAGTGAACCACCTGGGCGGCTTTCATGGTCTTAGGGATGTCCATCGCGTAGCAACCAGATTTTTATGAGACTTGCAATTTGAATCGCTGAAGGGGAGACACTAAAGGATCAGGAGGAGGGGTGTTCTCGATTCAAATATCGATGAGGCTCACGTAGGCGGTGTTTCCGGACCTGATGCGGTTCTCGCAGGTATTACTTGTTATCGTGTATGTCGTTGACAACTTCTTGTGATAGCCTCTTCGAGTGGCAGAGCATAGATTATGAGAGGTGATATGTAGAATGATAACAACCCAATCTATATAATACATTCTTCCTAAGATCAACGGTTCATATATTCCTTTAACTTGACATGAATCTCTATAGCGTAGTGCCTAGACATAATGAAGTCACGTATGGGCTAGTAGACCGGGCGGCGGACGGAGTTGCGGAACGTCAACGAATGTACGGAGTACAGCCACCGGATTTACAGCCACCCGATGTATAACTATCGGATTTACAGCTATCGGATTTACAGCCATCGGCTTTATAGATGTTAGGCTTCTAGCTTTATCTTTCTCGTCGTACTTCAAAGTAGCTTTTCGCGGAGTAGTAGATTAAGATGCAAATACATAGCTCTTTAAATAATTCATAGGATAACTATACTTATTGCTATTATTATTGCTGCTTCTGTTGTTATTCATGTTGTTATTGCTGCACAGGATCATGACCTGTCAGACGGGCCACTGTAACTGCGGCACTATTACTATCAAGCTCCGGTGCCCGCCAACCCGAACAGTTATATGTCACTGGTGCGATTATCCTAACCCCACTTGACCAACTCCATTAATGAACTCTAACCACCTATCGGCGAAAAGCTGCAATTGTCGTCGAGCAGGTGGACGTTAGTTCTCAAAAACCAAGCCTTCCGAACGCTGTATCATGTTAATGCTAATGTCTAGCTTGTTCGATCAACTATGTCCTTGACGACAACGACGTCCAAGTGGAAGACGCCAACGGTCATTTGCAGACATATCAAGATTTCAACACGCAGTCAGGGAAATGCCTGTCGGTAATGTTTCCGTTCCGTTTCTGAGGCCCATCAGCATTCTTAGGGGTAGGAGGCTAACTATCTGAGCCCTTGTAGAGATACTTCTGTCGTTCTTGCGGGAGGTATGTGAGTTTTAAGTCTCGAAAAAAAAAACTCTTGCTAACATAATGCTCACTAAGTCCAATCTTTTCTCTTGCTATTAGTATGCCGGGTAAAATCTTTGTTAAAGCCTCGAATTTTGACGAGGTAGTGACAGCCAAAGAGGAAGCGTTTCAAACGCAAAAAATAATATGGGACTCTTAAGACGAACGATAGATATTAAGTTTCATATATACTTGACTGTCATGAAGAGCGTGAAGTGTACTAGCTTGGTTTTACCACGATGCAGCAGGCTAGGAGCAAGCGCAGCGTACTGATTTGCCAAGTGTCTACAGTAGTAGCATCCACGCACAGACTTATCATTCTGTTTTATGAAAGGAAAGCCAAAAGTTGCCAGTTTAGTAAATAGAAGCCGTCAGCCTTTTCAGCAGAAGTATCAGGAGCTGCACATGTAGTATTGTCTAAGGCCATAAGGCGAGAAGGGAGCTTGACGCCCGAGTCACACTGACAGGCCCAGCTGTTTTCGAGAACCTACGCAGGGTTTCTAGGAAGATGCTTTAACTTAAGGTTCTTTTTGGGAGATGCTTAGGTATATCTTTAGCCCCTTGTCTTCTTCAAGCTGCTAGAAGCTTCAGATTAGTCGTGACACGAGGTGGTGTCGTGCTAAATCATTACAATCCTATATATAAGGCTATAAGGACTACAGTTTGAGTATTCTATAAAGCGGAATTCACAGGAAATTATATGGATATTCCCTTAGCACTAATCCGAAAGGCTCAACAGCTATAGCGAGAATATCTGAAGGCATCAGCCCAGCTCCATCGGTCTTATCGCTGTTTTTATCGTAGTTCCACATCAAACATAGGAATTGGCGGACTTGGTTGGCAATCGTATTATTCTGTTTGCCTTTATTCTATTAAGAGAGAATTATTTTATGAGCCTTTGAAGGTTTCGGAATTTCCGCATCAGCCGGGCCCAGCAGGACGTTAAAATCTAATAGCGAAAGTTCAATCTTTCCAACACATAAACTCCTATTTTGTAAAGTTTGAAAACGCTTGTGATTGTTCAAATCGCCTCGTTACTTTATTCCTACGCAGACGCGCTGCACTCATTTACATATCGTGAACTTCTTCTCTTCAAACCTCCTTAGTCCATGACCAGGACGTTCCTAAAGCGGGGTTTGCCGGCAACCAAATCGTCCATGGCCTTCTGCACGTCCTGAAAAGGGTACTTGTTGACAAGACACTTGATACCGTGGTTCTTGGCGAAGCGGATAGCCTCCTCGCTGTCGAGAGCATGGCCGCTAGGCCAGCCCTGCACAGAGGCGCCTTTGACTAGCAACGCCACGGTGTCGATGGGGACAGATCCAACTGGGGCCACGCTAAGGAGTTTACCACCGGCAGCTAGGCCCTCGACTAGCTGACCAACGACATCGGGGCTTGGCGCAGTCTGGACGATGGCATCAGCGCCACCAAGCTTGTTGATCTCTTCGCCAGCCTTCTGGGTCTTGACGTTAATATAGTGGTGGGCGCCCAATTCCTTAGCAAAGGCAGCCTTATCATCGCCTGAAGAGAGGACAGCAACCTCGTAGCCCATGTTGCGTGCATACTGCACAGCCATATGGCCTAAGCCGCCTAGGCCCTGCACGGCTACGAGACCTCCCTGAGGGACGCTCAGCTTGCGCAGACCGTTAAAGACAGTAACGCCAGCGCATAGTAAAGGGGCTACGTCGGCCGGGTCCATGTCCTTAGGCACGTTGACCACGGACTCAGCACGGAGCAGAACATACTCGGCATAGCCGCCGTCGCGCGTTAAGCCATTAACCTCCTTCTTATCGCAGATCTGGAACATAGCCCGCTGGCACTGCCGGCACTCACTATCATGCCCTCCATGCCAGGGACCACCAACGCGCTCACCACCGCTAAAGCGAGTCACCCCAGCGCCAACCTTAACGACATCACCGACAATCTCGTGACCAGGGACACGGGGAAAGACAGGGCCATAGTTTCCCGTTGCGATTATATAGTCGGTGAAGCAGACTCCACAAGCGCGAATCTTTACGAGGACCTCGCCAGGACCAGGGCTCTGGAGGTCGACGTCGACGAGCGTCAAGGGGTCATTCGCCTCCTTGACAATAACAGCCTTATAGGTCTTAGGAAGAGAGGCCATTTTGTCCTTGATATAAGTCGCCGGGGCTGATATAGTAGATAGATGGGTAGATGGGCAATTTTGCTAGTTGGCTGTCGATGAAAGTGTAGTTTGAGTATCGTCTGGAAGAATGAAGAGACGAACGAGGAGAGGTGGACAATGTTTGCTTTTATAGCTAATCTATTCTCTCGTCGAGATATGTTATCTTCTCACACCCGCTATCTCGAGCTCATACCATATGGACATCTCGGCGAAAACACATCCTGCCTTCCGGGTTAACATGTCGATGCAACTGGCAATGCTATGAGATGACAGTCCGGAGTTGCGGAATGTTCTCTAGAATCGCAAGGAGACCTTGGGCTAGAGTCCCTTCCGCACTTGCATCACCCGCAAGATGAATAGACGGGGTGCTGGATGAGGCAAAAGAGATGGATAGGAGATTCCGAGTCTATCGCTCTTGTCACGTTGGCCGCTAGGGATCTAGTGCAGGGGATATGGGCTAGCTTGCATGGGAGGTAGAAGTGAGAAGCGAGGGTTCGACATAAAACCGAATTTTTACTGTAAATCCGACGGGAATGGAATTAATCGCACTGGCAATCGACTAAGAAAAGATGTTATTAGCACGGGAATAAGCTTTACGGGGTTAGAGTATTTCCGAATGTTTTGGCTGTATCTAACTAGTCCACGAGGGGAAGTAGCGTTTGATATCGCCCACCGCAGATGCGAGCGAAATTCAGTCGGCCCCATACAAGCAACAACCTTGAATCGCGGCAAAGCTGGGGTAGCGCCAGGGAAAATCGCATCGCTCTTTACGATCTACCGACGCTGGTACAAGGGTTCGTTAAAACGAGTTGTAGTGTATAGCTAATACTCTACATAGCGTCTTATGGTTATAAAGAGTATCTTTCTCCACCAAACTACCAGAAAAGTGTCTTTTTTTATTTTCTACAACACCTCTAAGCTTACTGGGAGTTAAGAAGGCGATAAGGCGATGTTCTGTGTATACTTATCGTTACATCTATTAAAAGGGGTAGCCGCATCCCGTTACTACTAACTTACGGACTACTAGAGATTTAATACTATATATATAGATATCGCCTTGTCGAAATAGAGACAGTGCCTTGAGTATTCATAATCCTTTGTACTCAACTTATCGGGAGGTGGCCTGGCTATGGAAAAATGTACTGGGTCCCTAGAGGTAATGTTGTAGAACACGATAATTAAGACTTAGGCATGGCTACAGAACCAGCAGCACTTAGCTATCTGGCAAGCACCACTACTATCAATCTGCAGCGCAGGTAGAAGAGTGTCGAATGCAGAGACTAAGAATAACGCATTTTTTGCGTTTACTTTTAATAGACCCGAAGCCCTGCACCAAATAAAGTCCTGGGAGCCTTTATACTTTAGCATGCTCAGTATTCATCCGCCCTTATATATAATCACAAAACAAGATTATTCTAAATAACTACCTCCAGTTAGATGTATACAGCTAGATAATTCAACGTAAATTTCAGAAAGCTAAAGTTTAGCTAATAGACGATATTAGGGCTGTTTTAAATATCACTGATATTAAGGCACTCCTCCTGTTACTTCATAATGATAGTTTACATATGTTTCATAGCATAACATCAAGCTACTATACATCCTATTACGGAATACCATCACCTGTTTTACGTAATGTACCGTTATGTCCTAACGCGAGGCTTAGGATCTGGCTCCTAGCTATTATGGTCGCTAATTAATCTAGCTACACTATTGTTCTGCTATGCAATATTTTCCCATTTACTGTAATTCTAGGGAAAAGCATGGCTAATATACTATATTTATCTCTTACAAATTTAGGGGCTTTATTATTGCTATATCCTTCAAATTCAGCGTAGCTCACCAGCTCTTTATTATCTAGTATAGGTGTCATCACTTAATCAGATCTACTACTATAGACATTAAGTAGTCTAAATCTCTATTACTAAGTCTAGAAATGAGCCCACCTCTTGATAAAGGTCTTCGATATTTTCAGGCGGAATTAGCTAATAGAAAAGTCCATAGATTTTAGTTTTAGCGACAATACTTGCATTACTTTCCTTCTATCCTTATATCTTCATCAACCGCAATAACTAAGTGCTGATAGATTAACTACTAGGCTTTATCTTCGTTGAAAAAATTCCAGCTTATAATCTCCTGCTTCTTTAAATAAGTTTAGGATATAAAATAGATAAAAGATATATGCTATTAAAACACTATAAGCAATTGCCTATGCTACTAGATGCATTAAATAGCCTTATTAGTTGCCTCTAGCAGTGGGGGCAAACTAGGTAAACAAGCCTTAAGAAAATTAATAGAAATCTTCAACTCCGTTAGGAGATAAGAGATAACTATAAATGTTTCTATTAAGGATATTACTCATACTAGCGGAGAGTTAGATAAGGATTTCTTAATAATCCTACAGAATATTACTAATAAAGATATTAATTAGTTCTACTTATAGTCTTATAGATTAATAGTAATTATATATACTATATAAGAGAGTTATAGCTTTATTCTTTAATTATTATTAAGCTTATAGAATAATATATAGCTAAGATCTTCCCTTTCTTACTTTAGCTTTATTTAAAAGTTACTATACTTAACCTTAATTACTTATAGCTAGGATAAGTATATAATATTCTCTATCTCTATTACTTTAGTCTTCTTTTAAACCTTGTTATTTATGCTTTTTATTGATTTTACTATCAGCTTTAATAAGTTTTTCTGCCTAAAGGTATCCTTATTGTTCAAAGCTTATAGTACTATATTCGCTTTATTTTCTTATTGCCTATAACTTTCTAAGGTACTATTATTATAATCAAAGATTTTGTACTACTCTCCAAGTGCTGAAATTAGTGTGGATACTTTACTTACTGTACTAGCTTTATGCTGCCGCCGTGAGACTTTATAAGATCTTACCCTGAGCTGCTTTTTAACTTACTTCTTCTCTTCAGATAGATAGGAGTACTTATATATACCGTTTACATCTCCATACACTTCTTATGCAAGATATATAAAAGGCTAAAGTTTTGAGTCTTCAATAGTTTTAAAAGCTAGCTTTTTTATTACTAGCTTTGTCTTAAAGTTAGACATAGTTATGAAAGTATGTTTTTAATTTCTAAATAGTTTACAAGACGTTGACCAAGACTTAGCGTAAAAATAACTTAGATTTAGTAAGCTATAATAAAGTAGCTGTAGAATAGTATACAAATTATCCCATAAGCGTCCACCCTGTATCTTCTTAATAATAATATGCAGGTGCCTTACCTACCTCCAAACTCTGTTCACGTTAATTAAGGCGCTTTAGCTACCCTTTCATAATTTGCATGTTTTGCTTCCATACTGCTATCTTGAGATTAAAATGGACCGCCCGATCTTCACTTAAGAAAGGATTAATAACCATAATTATGGTAGCTTTCCAGTAGTTTAGGGCTTTCGGCCATACACTATGTGCCTGAAACAAGCGTTATCAACATGATGGGTGTTATGCGGCTTAAAGGAAAACTCACATGTCACTGCAGGTCAGATTCTTAGGGTTGCGGATAGCCTCACGCATCTGAGCAACCAAGACATGTACCTCCTCGGAGCTCCATCCCATAACCTGACCGATGGGCATCAAGGCAAAGCCGTCCAAGCTCATGTCCATGTAGAGTCCGACATACTGGCCCTGCCTTTTGAGTCTCTTCTCCTTGGGCCAGCCGCTATGCGGGATGGTCAAGACCTTCTTGGTAATGTCTGTAAATCCGGCTTTCACGGCGGATTGCTCCATTCTGCCATCGGCCAATCGAAATGTGCGACCTAGCTTGTCCCCAGCGTTGTAGAAGAGCTGAGCCCACTTGGTGAACGTGCTGAGCCTTGATTAGCGTCATTCTCTAACTGCAGTGTAGAGCATGCTCACTCATTCTCCTTGACGCATTTCTGGTTTTGGCAGCGCAGGTGGATATCAGGCTCAATGTGCTGGAACCAGCCGCCCGACTTGAGGCAGTTGAACATTTGACGATATAACTTGCCCCAGTCATCGATGGCGCCATGCATGTAGCGAACATGGATGAAGTCAAACGTGTCCGGGTCAAAGGTCCAGTCTAGCTGGACATCGTCAATCTGGAACTTCAAATTCGGGGGGACCCAGGAGGGCTGGATGGGAGAGATGTCAACACCAATGACCTCGGCTGATGGGTACTCATCCGCCATATCGCTCGTGATCAATTAGACTTTGTGTCGAAATGAGGGAGATGAGGTGTTGAACTCACATGGCCCAAATGCCAGTTCCAGTGCCAATGTCTAAGACTTTCTAACCCAGCATTAACGATAATTACACTGGTACATTGCTGGTCGACGAACCTGAGGATCCTTCAGCGGAGGGGCAAAGAGCTTGTCGTCGAGCATCATGGTTAGCCATTGGTGTCTATTCCGTAGATTAGTAGCAGGCTCGAATGGCTTAACATAAATGATCTATACCCAACATCGAAGGCCTCGATGTGCTTGTCATCATTGGGCGCCCTGCAATCGAAGCAAAAATTAGTTGCTAATGTCATAATTGAGAATGATTGCGCACAGCGTACCAGTACTCAGTCGTCTTGGAAGCCTGGAACGTTCTGCCCTGCACAGTTCGATACTCCCAAATGCTCGACGACAGCGACGCGGTAGATTCACGGAGACTGGAAAGAAAACCACGTGGTCAGCTTGGGCTCGAAACCACCCACTTACGAGAGCCAATCGGGTTCTGGGCGCAAAAGTATACCTGTCGACATCGGCAGTCGAGTCTTGTTCGTCGTCAGCGGCATCGTCGCCGAAGACCGCGGGATCCTAGGCTGCAAGTGTTTAGCATTAAGTGCAAGGCGCGTATGTTCCGAAGGCTCTCAGCTTACGATTTCAATGTGCGGCTGCGCGGCCGAAGGTGGCCACGGCGACGTCTGCGCGTGCTGCTGGCTGCTCGCCTTAGGTGGTTCCGACATAACGCCACGTAGGAGATTAGGCAGTATAGACCTGTCAAATGTAGTGATAGGAGGGGGGTTCCGGGAGGGGACTTTTCATATTTTAGAAAGCCGTGCCCTGTATATATACGTCAATAAGCAACGCTCCCGCGATGAAATGTAACCCGCCTCAAAGCCCTGCTTCGACCTTCTCCTCACTAGCTTCCGTTCGGCTCGGCTCATGACTGGATCCACGTTCAGCGTTAATAGAACCTTGTAGCTGTCTCCACCTCCAGCTTCTCTCGACGCCAAGGCGCCACGCCACAACCACCTAGGTGTTCATGGCCGTGGCCCTGATAGGTCCGGGAATTAAACATGCTTCCCCGGACCGGAGCATTTCCCACAACCAACAACTTTAGATCGTGGCCGAGTACCACCTTTTTAAACTAACGGATACGGGGCCCTCCCTCACCGTCCCATATGTTCTTCAACAACGATCAGCACATGCTCCAATCTCCCTAGCATAGTACAGACAACTCTAATATTAACATAGCTTCGTAAGGCTTAAAGAGTTCTTAAGAAACATAGTGAATAGCATCTAGTTGCATGTGAGCAGGTTGTGTCCCAGAGAGCATTCTGTCTGTGGGCCTTCTATCTGCGAGCGCCTTCTGTCCGCGCGTGTTCCTGCGGGTCCCGTATGTGATGCCCTGGTCCCTACAGGCTGTGAGTGCCCCAGAGCGCCTTCTGCTTGTGAGCGCCTTCTCTCTGGCCTTCCCCAAGTGGGCCAGGCAGCTGCTAGCTATCAATGCCTTCCGTCTGAACTGATTGCATCCTACCCGCACTGCACAAGGAATAGAGCGCCTTATATCCTTATGTCCTGGAGCACCTCTGGCCCTGAAACGGCCTATCCTAGCTGTGACCTGCGAAGTCTGCTCATGACCTAATCCTGCCATAAGATGCTTCCTGCATGCAGCCATGCTGCACCCAGGTCCAGCATAGTCTGATACTATAGATAAGCCCTAATTGATCCTGTCTTAATCTTATATACACAAAAGTAGGTAAGATATACGATAAGCTCTAATATTCCTATAATATATTCTTTCCATCATGCCTACTGTATACTGCACTAAAGAAGCTTCTTTAACAGCATCCGTCGCGAAAGCATATGATAGCGCGACAGGAGAGGCGCTGCAACGAGCCAGCCGGCCAGCCCACGCTACACAGCCGGAAGACACTTCATACGTCTAACGCCCTACGCTTTATAGCACGACTACGATTCACAGACTACGCTTCAAAACCACGTGTTATAGTAGGACTACGAATGCGAAAAATACGCAATGCCTCACATCAATAATCAGAGCGACCAAATAGCCGTGCTAAGAGAGCACAGCAACTACCTAAACGATGTAGAATCTAACTGGATGCCCTAACTGCTAAGTAGCAGCTACTGATATGCTCACCAGGGGTTCAGAACCGCTTATATAGATGTTGTGAGAAACTAGTAGGGCGAAAGAGCTCGTTAAATCCACTCAAGCAGCTGCGAAGTGGTGCAAAAAGCAATGTGTGCAAGAAAAGCAGGCGAGAAAGCAGGCAAGAAAAGGCAAGAAGAGAAGAGTTCAAAAGAAACTTTAGTTTTCGGATACTGAAAATAGCCATCTACATGTTAATATACTAATATCCGGTTAGTCTATCATTATACTAGTTTACTGAACGTAGCTATCTATATGTTAATACACTAACACTTAATCAGTTTATTATTATGTCAAAAAGTTAGAGGTATGTGCAAGAGGGCTTAATAGCTTTGCACAGTAATATGTCCCTATCTAAGGGAAAAGGAAAAGAAAAGGAACAGGAAGGGTAGTAGGAGCAGGCTAGGTTCTTATAACTAGCTACTAAGCTAAGTTAGCTCTATCTAGGTCAGGCTCACCTATCTTGTCCGTCAGTTATTAGCCTACACCACACCTTCCTCCGCTGGTTCCGTCCTATTGCCGTTGCGTCCTCCCTATACTTTAGAGGCCTTAGTTATCGCTACTGTGTCATATTAGAAGACAATGGTCTTATCATCTTAAAGTTATTGCTCTAAATATAATTATATATAAAACAAGAGCCGCAAGATGGATGCTATCTTTTGGGAGGTAGGAGATAATAGCTAATCCTTCTTTGAGTTGTTCTTACAATAGGTGAAGGCTTTTTAATATAGTACGTACTTTTAAGATATATATTATGCTCCTTAGTACATACCTTGTCATCCTTGTAGCTAGTATGTGTTAGATTAAGCAGCTCTATTACGGATAAAACCCGATATTAGTCATTATGTTTGCAGCATATAGTTGCGGGCTGTTGGCTGCTCTGCATCGCAGACCTCGTCGGCTTCGTCAGCTTCAACTCGGTCCAAAGTAAGTAAAACGCCACAGCTTCCAGAGAATCAGTCTGTAGCAGGATGGAAATGGGTGGCCTTAACGCATAGTAGACGTATTGATCTTAACGAGCACGTAGAGCTATGATTAGCAAAGTAATACTAGATCTCTCTCTCTTTCCTAGTATTGCTAGTAGCTCTTGCTCTATCTATAGAGGTTTAGCGCTATATTATGAAGCTAATCTTCAGCTAAGAAGCATAACTATAAAGGGTTATAAAAGATAAAGCAGTATATTTAAACATTTTAAAGTTACCCTTCTATAATAAAAAGAAGATATTTTTAATAATTTTAATATATAATATATTTACATATTTTAATAAATCCTCCTCCTTAAATTATACTATATTTAGTGTACTTAGTTATAGTAACCTTATAATATAAAATAACTAGCTAGAAGCTTACTATTATAGAGCAGTTAAATAGCTAGCCTTTACTCTATTCCTTTGCTCTTTATTAGTATCCTAGCTATTATAATTACTATGATTTCACCTATAATTATCATAAACTTAATAAATATCAATTTAATAGTTAATACCATCTATTCTTATATAAACTTCGCTTAATTAATAAGCTAAGTAGTTTAATAAGGCACCTACTAGCTAAAACAATCTATTATAATAATATAAGCTAACCAGATCTATAAGCAAGATTTTACATAATTTATAATAAGCATAAGTTAAACAACTTAAAAGTAAATATAAAAGCGTGCTTATTAGCATGCAGATAATACTAATAAGCTTATTAAGAATATAAAAGAAGATTATAATAAGATCGCTTAAGAAGGTATAGTTAATCTTAATAAATATAATAAGGTTAAGATTAATCAATCTATTATAGGAGTATCTCTTACTACTAATACTTTAGTAGTAAGTTATAGAATAAGTAACATAACTAGCTCTAGGATTATTATACTTAATATTAGTTAACCCTAACTATTATACTTTACCTACCTTAGTGCTTAACTTCCATCTTTATATTTAATAAGATAGAGATTAATAATATTATTTTATATAAGGTTACTTTTCTATAATTATAGTAAAATAGAAGTTAATATAGGGAAGATAGTATTTATAAAGTAGATACTATCTTACTTAATAGTATTATGTTGGCTGATAATAGCACACAAAACCTAACAGCCTGCCTAAGAGCTATAAGGTCTTGCTACCCTGTGTTTGATCCGTGATAACCTTACTTATACGCATAACTTCTATAATCTTATATATTTTATAATAAGCTACGTATCTTTTAAAAGGTTAGTTTAGGTAATTTTATAATTATTATTAAGTAAATAAATAGATTATAAAGTTAAATCTTTAATATTTTATAAATTATGCATTTTATAGAGGATAATTAAATTAATAAGCTATAAATTTTAAAAATAAAATTAAGAAAAAAAAATAATATATACTATTTTAATAGCTATTATATAAAAAGGTTCTTCTTATACCTTAACCTCCAGTAAGGTATAGGTTAAAACAAAGCCCTTTATCTACCTAACCCTTTGTATACTATGGATGAGCGTTTAGGCCTGTCTTAGTATATATTAAGATAATCATCCTAATAAATTATAACCTTATTTTAGCTAGTTAATAATAAAAGGCTATTATAAGCTAAAATATCCTAGTCTAGTATATAAGTTATTAACTATTTTAAGCTACTTTTTCTTAATATATATATATATATATATAAAAATAAAAGTTTATTAATTTTTATATATTTAATAAATATAGCTAATACTTATAAATAATATATTTTAATATTATCTTTACCTTAAGGTATCTTACCTCCTCTTAAATTCTATTCTATCCATATTAATTTCTACTATGCTTTATAAAGTAGCAGTAACTAGTTAAAAGTATATTAAAATAGCACAAGTCTTAAAATTTATATCATTATAACACATTATACCTTACTATAATAAATTAAATATTCTTAGAGATTGTTTAAGAACTAAAGCTTACTAGACTTATACTATTAATAAGTATACTAAGAACGTCATAAAAACTAACCAAGCTAAATATCACAGAGCTCGCCTCTGAAAGGTGATGGTTTACTGATCTTAGAGTCTTCATTACAGATACCAGAGATACTATGTCATATCTCTTAAATACTATGTAGTTGCTATTAGTGAGCTTCTTCAGGAGCAATCTTTATCATCACTAAGAAGCAGAAGACTAGAAGCTTAGCGTCCAGATTGAAATTTACTAAAGGATTATTTCGATTCTAAGATAGGTTAACGACATAGGCTAGCATACTAAGAGCTGATATTTGCGATGCAATCGTCGCCTCGTCAAAAGGACCCTTCCAATTTTCCGAGTAGAGGCCCGTGCCGTTAGCAGCCCGAGCATTCTCATACATTGACTCAGCATTGTCAATGAGATATTTCCTGTACGGATCATCTCCAAGCTCATTGCTGAAATCAGCCAGGTGCCGCACAAATAACCCCTTGTGGGACGGATTGAAAAAGCTACAATAGTCCTCACGACATGGCTCCATAAGGATTCCGTCCGGCGATAGCTCATTGCTAGCTAGCACGGCATCGGCAATAGCCTTTCCCTTTTTCAAATATTCCTCGTCATCTGTCGCGCGATATAGCTCCGCATACGCACCCAGCATAACGCCCTGAACATGAGTATACGTAAAGTACCCACTATCACTTTTGCATTCCTCCTTCATAGTATCGGTGAGTGCTGAGTAGATAAGATTATCCTCGTTGATGAAGGGACTACCCTCGAACCACTCCATGGCCATAATAGCACGTTCAAGGTACTTTTCATCGTCGGGGATGCGATTGTGCAGCATAGCTAAGAGCTGGATGTACTGCGCACTTGAAATAGCCTGAGTTGTCTGATTATCAGGCATGTAATCAGTTAATCCGCCATGGCAAATGCTAGTGTCCCAGTGCTTCCACAGGTGTTCCTCGTCAATCTGGGAGATTTCTAGGTACATTTTGTTGCGTGTCTGATCGTATACGCGGACGAGCGCTGTCGCCCAAGTTGTCGTTATGTCAGACCAGCTGTCGCGGAAAAGGCCGCCCCCCTCGGGATACCAGACCACCTCACCCGACTGGTGCTCAACAGATTCTTTGACCATGTCGAGGGCGTTGGTGTCATTTGTGACTGATACGTAGTCGAGGATGCTGTCAACCGCGATGCCGGTCATGCGAAGGCGATCTTGGTATCCGTTGAGCCAGCTACTGTCAGTGGTATTGTACCACCTGTCCTTCATGGCTTCAAAAGCCTTTTTGACTGCACTCGCGGGGATGTCGGCGTATTTGACATCTCGGCGGGATACATGCTGATCGTCCTGGCTGAATGCATGGCCACTGACACTAGAAATGCATAAAATGAGCGTTGCCGCCGATCTAAGAAATCCGGATGTCTTCATTTTAGGCGGTTATTGAATGCAAAGAAAGAAAGAGTGAAGTTAAAGAAAGTTAGATGGGCGACTACGAACTGGTCTCATTTCATCGATGATTCAATGAATTATATACACATATATATATATAGTATATGCTCGCAGAAATGTGAAATTGCGCGCTTTATCAGGATCGTTTCTGATACAGCAGAAATCCTCGCATGATTCCCCAACAAGAGATCAGCAAGGGGCAGCACTCTATTAAGAACGTTTCCATGAGCACGGTCGTTACAGCCCCACATTTTCGGCACCTTTCTTTATATTAACGTTTGCCTTATGGGACTTTTAACTAGCAAAGCGCGACCGGGGAGTATTAGCAGGCCCTTCCAAGTAGACCCAGACATAGGATTAGAAGAGCATTGACGGCCATTTCCGGACGCACCTTCACTCTCGGCTGCTTTTCTTGAACGAAACATTTTGCGGCAGGGTCAACCCTTGACTGAAATGTGGACACTATAACATGGGTTTGGTTCTTCTAACCTTAATACGAGTACGCCGCGTTCAATACCATGTACCCCGGGATGTCGAACAGCTATCGAACAGTGCTTAGCCTAACTTATGATGTTCGCTGCTCGTAGCGTCGCTATCTCTGGGGTACGATGCTATGCACCTGGTCATTCTACTGTTTGCCCCCTAAGAAATGCCGCGACGGATCGTGATTCGAGCGCAGTCCGGATGACGCACAATTTTCCCGACATTAATATGAAGAAAAATATGTCGCCCTAATGATGCCCTTAACTAGCATTACATTTTTGTGTCCCGTACGTATCCCAAAGGAACTATAGTGATAACTACTCTTGTCACTTATCTCCCAGACTTCACATACTGATATTCTTGGACAGTGATTAAGTACTATTCTTTTCTTACTATCTCTTTGAATGACAGTAGGTGCCAGTGGCGTCTTTAACCCAGAATGTCTTCAGGTACTTCGATATACAGGTGATAGATAACCCTAAGCCCCGGGGATAACCGGGCAGCCCTAATAGTTTCAATGTAGCCATATGTCGTTAGATACAAAAAGAGACTTCGAGATCAACACAAAATATAGTCAGAATTATATAGCTTCATGTACCGCTACTTCATTGGCGATAGAACCCTGTATCGTCTCCGCTGGCACCTACTGTCATTCAAAGAGATAGGGAAGTTAAATGGTAGCTAGAAACCTATCACTATGTTCGCTAGTGATTAAGCCTTAGTTATATGTGGGTTCTATATTAGGGTTAACTTTATATATTAATTATAAAAGCTTAAATTATATTATTACTTTAAAATTAATTTAAAAAATTAAAAAATACTTTTTATTACTTATATTTTAGATTTTTTAAGGTTTATAAATATATATTATAAAAATAAAATATTTAAATATATTAATAATAATAAAAATATTAATAAAATTATTTATAATTTATTAAAAACTATATATTTTAAGGTTTAAATTAATCTTAAATTATAATATAAATATATAAAATTAAAAAACTTAATTATATTATATTATTATAATATTTTAAAACTTTTATATAAAATAAAGCTAGCCTATATGCTCCCTCTATTTTAGGGCTTAAAACGGATCCTTATAAGGGTACTGTTACGACCCTTTATACGACCCGTACGTGATATCAGAGGCCCTACTTTAAAACACTTTAAAAACTATATAAGCCTTACTAGATACCTACTTCTCTAACCTATTATAATTATTATTATAATTTATAAGATATAGCTTATAATAATCTAACTAAAAGGATCATTTTATTTATAGTTCTTACTATATAATCTATATAAGCCTTACTTTATATATATATATCCTTAAAATACCTATAATAAGAGCTACTCTTAGTTTCTTAACTATTAATATAATAATTATTACTTAACTTATTTTTCTAGTTCTTAATCTTATATTCTAGCTATAACTCTTAATTTTATTACTTAGACTTAATATCCTAATATTATCAGGAATAAACCTGACCTAGAAGCCTAGGGTAGCAGACAGTAGGATTCCACACTATAAATATGGGATTCCTTCCTTAGGAATAAGAATAAAACTTAACATAACTTTCTACTAAGACTTACCTTTACATTGTAGCCTGTAGATTCGTGCTTATTGTCTTTATTGATCATATATTTATTTATCGCTTTACCCTTGCGGAATCCTACTTCTTGCTAGATTCTACCTTGCACTAGTCAGATTTAATAGTCTTCACGAGGGATCAGTAGTTGAGGCTATTGGTCGCCTGATACATATTGTTAGTGTCGCTTACTAACTAACGCTTTTATTAAGGTGGCAGATTCCCTTGCGCTAGTAGGACATAAGGTAGCTAATATTGTATTTTAGCTTAAAATAATAGTTATTAAAATAATTAATATAAGGGTTATAATTGCTAAAAAAATAAATATATAAAATAAAGTAATATTATTAAATATATTAATATTACTTAAATAAAAATAAAGTAAGAACTTAATAAATTATTAATATATATACTTAATTATTAAATATTTTATAATATCTTAATAATAAAATTAATTAATATAAATTATATTAATATAATAAATTAAAATATAATTAAATAATTAATAATATAATTTAAATATATTATAATATTATTATAAAAAAAAGTAATAAAAGTTAAAAAAGTATTATTTTATAGTATATAAATAAAGTTTAACTATTTTTAAGCTTAAAAGTTATATAATTTTTATTTTAAAGCTTTTTAATTATAAAGTATTTTATATATAAAATAAAGTATAAGCTTCTTAATTATTATTTTTATTTAATAATAATAATATAATAATAAATTAAATAATATTTTATAATTTTTTTATATTATTTAATTATAATTAAGATTAAATAAGTAAAAATTTAGACTTTTAATTTTAATATTATTTAAAAAAATAAAAAGATATAAAATAATATATTATTAATCTTTAATAATATATTATTAATTATTATATTAAGTAAGCTAAAAATTAAAGAATAATATTATATACTTTTCTAAAAGTAAAATATAAGTAAATTAATTTATTATTATATAAGTATAAATTAATAAAAATTATAAAAGTATTAAAAAAAGTTTTATAATAAAGCTTTAAAATAATAAAATTAATAATTAATTAATATAACTAAGTAAAAAAAGCTATAAAAAAGTAAAGTATTATATTAATAACTTTTTAAAAAAAATATTTAAAATAAATTTTTTAAAATTATATATAAGTTAGATCTTAGTAATACTTAAATAAATAAGTACTAAGCTAAAGCTAATTTTTAGTAAATAATAAATATATTTTAAATTAAAAAATAATATATTTATAATTAAAAGATAAAATATATTAATAAAAAAGATAACTTAATAATACTTAATTTATAGTTATATTAGCTTAAGTTTACTTTTTATTTAAAAAATTTTAATAATAAGAAAGATTTTTTATATAGTTTAATCTTAATAAATTATAAAACTAAGCTTAATACTAGTTTTAATACTTTATTAAAGTTAAAAAATATATAATTATAAGTTATATATATTATATTTAATTAAATAGTTAAAAAAACTAAAATAATTATTAAACTAAATATTATTTCTTAAAATATACTTTTTAAAATAAACTATAAAAAACTCTTTAAAAAGTAAAATAAGCTATTCTACTTTTAGTTTAAAGCTAAGACTTAATAATAATATATATTTATAATAAAATAATTATTTTTATATATATTATTTATAGCTTAGTACTAAATAACTTAATAAAATAGTTATTTTTTAGATTAATTATAAAATAATAATATATATATAATATAATAATAAATTATTCTAATAACTTAATTAATTTTTAAAAAAATCGTAATATTAATTAAAAAGATACTAAGGTATTATAACTATTTTATATACTAAAAATAAATATTTTAAAGCTTTATATATTTATTCTTAATTATTTTACTAAAATTTTAAAGTATAATAATATATTTATTAACTTTTTAACTATACTTAGTATTTAAGTTAATAATAATTAAAAAAACTTTTTAAACTTTATACTAAAATTATTTACTATTATAACTATATTTTATATATATATTATTAAGTATACTATAAATTAGTAAATAACCTTAATCTAAAAAAAGAAATAATATAACTAAAATTTAAAAAAAATAAAAAAAAATAGCCTTAATTATTTTATACTTATATTTAATATAATCTATTAATTTATAATAAGTAAAAAAAAAGGTTAAAAAATAACTTTTACTTAGTTTATTATATAACTATAAAATTTTAATATAATTATATATAATAATACTATTATATAAAGGTTTATTAATTAAAATAAGGAGAATATTTTATTTAAAAAAATATAGCTTAATATTCTTAATATTTAAGCTATAATATAAATAATAGTTTATAAATTAAAAAATATATTTTATAAAAACTTACTTTTTTATTCTAATTTTATTAATTATATATTAGCTAAATTAAGCTTACTTAATATTTCTTAAAATAAGCTATTAAATAATATAATAAATAAGATAATTAATTACTCCTTTATTAATAAGCTATTTTAGTATAATAAGAAAATAAGTAAAAAATAAATAATTTAAAAAGTTTTATAAAATAAGTAACTAAAAAGTACATAAATATAGTTTTTAATTAATAATAATTTAAAGCTTAAAGTAAAAGTAATATTTTAATATAAACTTAATATAAAAAAAATAAAGAAACTAATATTAAAATTAATATATATTAATAATAACTTTTTATATTAAGTAAATAAACTTCTTATTATATAATATAAAAATATAACTAATAAAGGAGTATAAAATATTTTAATAAATAAAGAACTTATTATAATTATTATTAAAAAGTATAAAAGTTTTATAACTATAAAAAGGCTTAAAATTATTTATTAATTTTTATTATAAAAAGTAAGAATATTATTAATATATATTCTTTAACTAATTTTATTATTTTAGAAAGATACTTAGGTTAATATATAAGGTTATATTAGTTTTAATACTAAACTATAAGTTAATTAAGATTTTAAGAATAAGAATAACTTTTTTATTTTTAAGGTAAAAGTAATTAAGCTTAACTATTAATAAGATATTTAAATAAGGAGTAAAAAGTATAAAGATTATAATATAAGTTTTAATAAATACTAAATATTAGCTTATTTATTATAAATTATTTAATAGCTTAGTATTAAGGCTTATAATTAAAAACTAAGAATTAGTAATTAAAAGTATATATTTATTATTATTAATTAGTAATATTTTTATAATATATTTATTATTTATATAAAACTTATTAAGAAAATAAACTTAAAGAATAGTAATAATAAGAGTAAGAATAAGAAAGATAGCCTTTATAATCTTTAAGTAAGCTATAGTTCTAAGATTATAAGTATAATTTATAAATAATTAATAATAAAAAATACTTTTAAGATAAATAAGTAATAGATTAATTTTTATTATATTAATAAAAAATAGTACTAATTATTAAGTTTTTTATTTATAATTATAAAGTTTAAAGATATTTTATAATTAAGTTAAAAATAAAAATATTTATTTTTATACTATAAAGTATTATAAATATTTTAACTTAAGTAATAAAAGCTTTAATAATATATTAACATTAATTAAGAGCTTATTTAGCTTTATGAAAATTATGCTTAGTTCTAGGATATATAATAAGAAATAATTATAATAATTATAATAAATAAGAGTTTAATTATTATAATAATAAAAACTAAAAAAAGTAAAAGCTTAAAATTTATACTTTTAGTAATAAGTTATTTTAATAATATAATAGTAATTATAATATTATTTATATTTTTATAAAATAACTTAATAGATAAGTACTAAAAAATAAAGATATTATATATAAAATAGTATAATAATTAGTTATTAAGCTTAGTATTATTAGTATTTATAATATTAAAGTTAGTAATAATAAAGTAATTTAATAATTATATTAAAGTACTTTAAGTAATAGTATAGCTAAATAAATTTATATTTAATAAAATATATACTATACTTAAAAGTATATAAACTTTCTATTTATAGCTTTAAGAGTTAAGGTAACTTATACTTATTAAAATATAAATAATATATCTTATAATTATTTTATTATTAAAAAAAGAGGAAAAGTTCTTTAAATTAATTTATACTTAAATAAATAATATTATAATAATTTAAAATTAAATAATATAATTAAATATAGTATATAAAATATAGATAATTATAGTTATAAGTATTAAGAAAGTTAGTATTATAGTTATAAATATAGTTTAAAAGATCTTAAATAAGAAACTAAAGATATATTTATAATTATTAAAAATAATTATTTATTATTTAATTATTAAGGTTATAAATACTCTTATTATAAAGCTAAACTATAATATATACTATAAAAAAATTAATATATAAGATAATAAAATTAAGTAATTATAAGTATAGATAAGTAAGATAGTATAAGAGTAATATAAAAGAGAGTAAGTAATTATTATAATAAATATATTAAAATTAAGGATTAATATACTAAATATTTAAGTAATTATATATATAAAGATATTATTTAAGTTAGTAAACTATGCTTAATAAAATAAAAAAGTAGGATAAGATAGGAAAATAAGTAAAGTTATTATAGTTTAAGTTACTTTAAAAAAACAAAAGTAATAAGCTATATAAGCTTAAATAAAAGATATAAATAATTTTATAAATAAAAGGATATACTAGCTAGTATAGTTATCATTCTTTAGGGCCCAAAGGTAAATCCCTGCAAGGGGGTAATTAAAGTACCGAAACAGCGGGAGATTACAAGCGGAGGTATAAGGGATAGGGGTTTCTAGGGGTTTCTAACCTTAAGAAGATTTATTTATAATAACTTTACTTATAATAAAAGAAAATAATTAAATAATTTTAGAATAAAACTAATAACCTTAATAAAATATCTTTAATAAAATAAAATAATAATAAAAAAAAAAGAAAAAATAAAAAAAGAAAATGGGGAAAAAAAAAGTTTTAAAATTTTACTTATACTTATAACTCTTTTCTTTTTCTTTTCTTTTTTTTTTCTTCTTTTTATTTACTTAATCTATTTATTCTATATCTTTTTCTTCTTTTATATAAACTTTTATAAATAAATAAGTAAATAAGAAAAAAAATAAAAAAAAAAAAGAAAAAAAAAAAGAAAAAAAAGAAAAGAAAATAAAGATAAATATTATTTATAATAAAAATTATAAGATTATTATATACTAATTATATAGTATTTATATTATACTAAAAAAGCTATAATAATAAATTAATTATTTTTAAAAAAAGTTATATTAAATAAAAAAGAAAATATTAAAAGTATAACTTAAACTAATCTTAATACTTAATTTTAAAAGCTTTAATAAGTTAACTATAATTAAACTAAATTATTACTAATTATATAAGTTAGTAAAAGGTTTTATATTAAAGAGTAAGTATATTTATAAGACTAATTATATAATATATAACTTTATAATAATAAAGTTAAAAATAATGTAAAAATATATTCTAAAATATAAAAAAAAGGTAAAAAAGTATATACTATAATTATTATTATAAAGTATTTATAAGCTATAAACTTACTTTATTATAATAAAATTAATAAATTACTTTATTATTAAAGAAAAAAAAAGTATAAAATAAGGAAAAAAAGAAAAAAAAAGAGAAATATATTAAAGTATTATTAAGAATATATACTTTATAAAATTAATTATATTATAAAAAAAAGTGTTTAAGTAAGCTAAAATAGACTTAAAATAAGTTAAAACTAACTTATATAAAAGGTTTATAAGTATAAAAAGCTTTATAATTAAGAAATAAAACTAAAAATAATAGCTTATATATACTAACTTTTAGTATTATTTATAAAAGCTTTAAGATAATAATATTTAAGCTTTATACTAATTACTTAAAAAAAATAAGAAAAACTTAAAAAATAAGTAAATAAATAGTAATAAAAATAAGAAAAAAAAAGAGAAAAATAATAACTTTTTTAATAATAATAATAATAATAAAAGCTTTAAAAATAATAATAATAATAAAAAAAGCTAAAATAAGAAAAAGCTATAGCTTATAGTTTAAGCTATTAATAAGTAGCTTAAAAGTATATATAACCTTATATTAAATAAATTAATTAAGTATTAAATAATATAATAAAAAATACTTATACTTAATAACTTTATTATTATTAAAAACTAAAAAAAAAAGAATATATATAATAATAATAATATTATTATTAATAATATTAATAATAACTAAAGTAAAGCTAAGGTATTTTAAAACTATAAAATAAAATTAATATTAATCTTATATTTTTAATAAATTAAGTAACTTATAGCTTACTTTTATTAAGTAACTTATAATAGGTAAGAGTTCTTCTAGTAATAATTAAAAATAAAGTATAATATAATAAATATAAGTAAGAAAGATATAATTTAAATTAAGGGCTAAAAAAAGAAGACTATTATTAATATACCTAAGTAAGAGATTAAGCTAATATTAATATAATTAATAATAATAAATAAGATTTATATAACTTTATAAAAAAATAATATATATTTTAAATAAGCTAAGTTATAGAAAAGATTAAACTATATAATTTATAGCTTTTTATTATTATTTATTTATTAAACTATTAATAATTAGTTTTTTTAGTTACTTATAATTAATTTTTATACTATACTTAGCTATATAAAGCTTAATAATTATTATAAATTAATAATATTATATATATAATATTATTAAGTAATTAAAATAAAAAGTCTTAAAAGTAATAAATAAAATAAAATAATAAGAAAATAATAAGCTTAGTATAAGTAATATAACCTAAATAACTATAATAATTACTTATTAATATTTATATAAGTAATATAAATAGTATTATTTAAGGTTATATATATAAAAAAGTAAGAAAATAATAATAAAATATTAAAAACATTATGATAACTATACTAAGAGTTTATATACTAAAAGAATAAAATAACTTTTAAATATATACTATAATAGTAACTTTATTTTTTAATTATTATAAAATTATTAATCATAAAGTAATAAATATAGTAATTATTTTATAATATATAAATTATATACTTTAAGACTTATATTTAACTAGGTAATATAATAAGACTAATTATATATAAGTTTTAATAAGTAAGAATAATCTTATAAAAAGATTTACTTTTTTAATTATAAAAGATAGTATAATTAAATATTAATATACTATATAATAACCTTAATCTTAAGAAGTATAAAGCTTTATAACTTTTTAATAAGAAGAATTAACTAATATTAAAAAGTATATAAAATTATTTTCTTAAATAAATTAAAAGTTATATTAATTTAAAAATAATATTTTTATAAAAAAAAAAAAGTAATAATAGTTTAATAAAAAAAAAGGAAAAAAAAGAAAAAGAAAAAAAAGTAAAAATAAAGCTAAAGATATATATAAAAACTATTATAATATATAAAACTAAAGTTTAAGAGTTTTTATAATTTATATTAATTCTTTTATTTATCTTATTAATACTATTGCTTTAAGTCTTAAAGTTCTTATCTATTATATATATAAATAATTATAAATAATACTAAAGCTTTTTAATTTAAGAAAAAATACTTATAATTTATATATAATATTATAAAAGTATTAAATAAATAAATAAAAATAAGGATAATATAAAGTTTATATTATAAATTATAATTAAGCTTTTTTTTACCTTTATAGCTATTATATAGCTATTATACCTTCTTTTTTTATAATAAGGCTTACTTAAGTTATTATTAAAGTTATACTTTTTCTTATACTTAAATAAGTTAGTTTAATAAAATAAGTTTATATTAAGATACTTTAGCTAAGTATATAAATAATTTAAGGTACTTAACTTTAAAATAGCTTAATAAAGATAAATAATAATATTAATTATAAAAAAGAAGTTCTTATTATAAGACTAAATTATATTTAATAGTTTTATAAATATAAAAAGAAAGCTAAATAATAATAATATAATAAAGATAAAATAAAATATAATTATATTAGCTAAAGTTAATAATTACTTATTCTATACTTTTAATTATATATATATTAAGTTAATAATACTAACTATAAATATATTACTTTATTAAGTATATAAAACCTTAATTAATTAAAAAAGCTTATTTAAGTTTAATAAAGCTCTTATAAGGGAGGCATTAGCTAAGAACTATAAATTAAAGTAACTATAGTTATTTATTAAGGTTATATTAATTAATATATAGAAAAAAGCTAAGAATTAAGTAAGGCTATAGGTAATAAAGAGTAAGATTATAGTAGTAATTTAAAAACTATATAATAATATAAGCCTTAAGCTTTAAAAGCTTAGGTAATAATAAGCTATACTAATTATTATTAATTAATAATTAATAAAATAAGTTATAGTTATATTAGCTATAAAATTAAGTAAGTTTTTAATTATAATAGCTAAATCTATCCTTAAAAGTATTAGTATAATAATATTAATCTTACTTATAGTTACTTTATAGACTAATATAATAAAATATTTTAATAAGTTTAAGCTATAAGTAAAAGTTTAAAAGCTTATATTAATAAAAATAATATTATTTATTATAGTATTAATAAAAATAATATATATTTTAAGCTTTTTAAACTATATATACTAGCTTAAAAAGTAATATAAGCTTAATTAAATTATTATTAATAAGTACTACTTTATTATTATAATAAGATACTATAAAAATATAATATAAGTTAGCTTTTTTATATAGTAAATTAAAGTATAAATTATTTAGCTTATTATTATATTATTATTAATATTTAAAGTAATATTTATATAATATAACTTATTTATATAATCTTAAGTTATAAAAAAATTAATAAACTAACTAAATATTTAGTATAAAATATAAGCTTATAAAAGTTCTAAAACTTTTATTAACTAAGTTATTAAATTAATAAAAGCTTTATTTAAAGTACTTAACCTTATAGAAAATAATAATAATAAAAAGGTTTAAATAATTATATATTACTTAATACTTATTATAATAAAAGAGATTATTAATATTTTAAGTTATTATATATATATAAATAATTATAATATTATAAATAATAAAAATAAAAAAACCTTAATTTAAGAGTAACTTAAGCTAAAAAGCTTATATATTATAGCTATTATCTTAATACTTAAGGTTAATTTTAACTATTCTTATATATACTAAGTTATTTATATTAGTATATTTTAAAAAATAATAAACTTATTATAAGAGTTAGGCTAAGCTAACTAGGATAGGTAGCTAGCTAACTTAATTATATTTCTTAATATAGTATAAAAATAAGAGGAAACTATAGATAAGGATAAGAAAATAATATAAACTTACTTAAAAAAAAAAGCTTATTTATAGGTAATAATAAGCTAATTTTTTAATTAAAAAATATAATAATAATAGTATATAAAAAGGGAGAATAAGCTATATAATATTTACCTTAAATATTATATAAAGTAGTAATTATAAGGCTATAAAGTAAAGATTAAGGTTTAAGTTAAGGCTAAAGCTAAGGCTAGTATATAGAGAGCAATAAATAAGGTATATAAGACTAATAATAATAATAATAATAATAATAATAATAATAATAATAATAAAGATAATAAAAATAAAGTTAATAATAAGAGTAATAGCTATAATAGCTATAATAATAGCTTTAATAAGGATATAAAAGCTATAGTAAGGCTAAGGGAGGTTTTATAGTAAATAAAAGAGAAGAAAAGAAAGCTATTATAGCTAAAAAGTAACCTTAAAGTAACCTAATAAATTTACTTACTTTATTATATTAAGAGAAGAACCTTATTTTTTTATAATATTTTATTTTATAATTAATAATATATATAGATTAAGGCTAAGAGTAAGGTATTATAGTAATATAAGTAAGATAAAAGGGGTTAAATAGAAAACTATATTATATACTTTTATTATTATATACTATAAATAATCTACTACTAAGCTAATTTAAATATATAAATAAAAGAAAAAGTAAAAAAAAAGTATTAGTTTAAGAATATAATTATACCTCTTTATTATAATACTTTTTATTAATAAGGTTTATAAGCTTTTCTTAAGTAGTACTTTTTATAATATTTTATAAATAATAATAATTATATAATCTAACTTAAGAAAGCTATAAAGATTAATAATAGCTTATATATCTAAGCTATCCTTATAATAAAGATATTATTTAAAGAAATAATTAAGTATTAGTACTCTCTTTTTTTTCTATTAATTAATCTAAATTACATAGCTTAAAGAGAATCTTAGCTTACCTTATATAAAGGTTACTTATAAATATATAAACTCTTTAAAGATTATAAAGTTTTTAAAGCCTTTTATATAATAAACTTTTATAATAAAAAAAGATAAAACTTAAGTAAGCTAAGCTTTCTAATCTTTTTATTTTATAAAAAGAAAAAAAACTAAGTAAAAACCCTTTATTATAAAGAATATAAGAGTATTAAATAATTATTCTTTTATTTAATTATAAATATAATAAATATAATAAATATTTACTTTAACTTTAAGCTTATAATTAATTATATAGTTTTAGGGAATTATAAAATAATATTTTATTTTCCTTTATAATATAACTAATTATATAGTTTTAAAGAATTATAAAATAACATTTTATCTTCCTTTATAATATAATTAATTATATAGTTTTAAAGAATTATAAAATAATATTTTACTTCCCTTTATAATATAATTAACTATATAATTTTAAAGAATTATAGAATAGCATTTTACCTCCCTTTATAATATAATTAATTACATAGTTTTAAAGAATTATAAAACTATATTCTACCTTTTTTTATAATATAATTAATTATATAGTTTTAAAGAATTATAAAATAATATTTTACTTTCTATAAGACTTAGGGTTAGGGTTAGGGTTAGGGTTAGGGTTAGGGTTAGGGTTAGGGTTAGGGTTAGGGTTAGGGTTAGGGTTAG
>JAKLNE010000116.1:0-31400 GCA_022814615.1 Waltergamsia citrina | reverse complement strand
TAACTAAAATTTCTAAATCCAATAGTAAATAAACTAAAGCAAATATAAAAAATTTTACTCCGAATTGAGTTCTATTTTGACCTAAAAAACTATGGAATCCACATTCAAATATACTATATTTTTCTTGATAAGGATTATGAGGAGCTAAAGCAAAATTAAGTACTAAGAAAAGTAAAGTTAAAACAGATACGAATATAAAAAGAAATGTTATACTATTCATTTAATTATTAAATAATATTTGAACCAATACGGCACCCATGCTTAATCATTCTTTGTTCATAAATATAAATAATAATATCACTAATGTAGTAGTTGATATAACAAAACAAATAGGACTAGACAATACTACATTTTTATAGTTGAAATTCACGTCCTTTATTTTTTTATTATTACTTGTAGTAATATTTCCTTTAATTACTAAATTTTCTAATAAAGTATTAAATTTGTATTCAGGTTCACTGAAAAACATCTCTTTTATTATACTTAAATAATATATTGCCCCTATAACACTTGTTAATATAGCTATTAAAGATAAAAATATCAAACCTTTATCTAATGCTGCGCTAAGTACCATCTGTTTACCAAAAAATCCTACTAAAGGAGGTATACCTGCAAATGAAAAAATAGTTATAGCTAAACTTATAGCTAAAAAAGGATTTACATAAAAATATCCTTTTAATTGACTTACTAATTGTATAGGAGAATTATTTTTATCTAATAATTCTTCATGTTCTTTATTATCACTTGTATAACAATATAAAGAAAATCCTATAGCTAATAATATAAAGAATACATTTAAATTACTTATTGTATATTGTGTTAAATAAAATAAGAAAGCCTGTGTAGATTCAATACTTGATATACCTAAAGCTAATAATATAAACCCTACATGAGAAATAGTACTATAAGCTAATAATCTTTTTATTCTAAATTGAGTTAAACCTACTACTGTACCTATAACTAATGAGAATAAAGAGCTTATTAATAGAATATATGTTCAATTCATAGTTTGTCCATCAACAATATTATTATTTGTGTGATAAACTAATTGTAACAATAGAATAAAAATAGATATTTTTGCTATAATAGCTACAAAAGTTGTTACTATAGTAGGTATAGCATCATATACATCCGGAGATCAAAAATGGAATGGAGCTGCACTTACTTTGAATAAGAATCCTATTGTAAATATAACTAAAGAAAGATTAATATAATAAGGTTTATATCACAAATCTAAAGAATTTACATCACTTAAACTTGTTATAATATATAAATTATCTAAACTAGTACTTCCTGAATTAGCATATAATAAACCTGTACCTAATAATATAAAACAAGAACTTAATCCTCCTAATAAGAAATAAATTAAACCACCTGTTGTAGATAATTCCGAATTTCTATATACAGTACTTAAAATATACAAACCATAACTTTGTAATTCTATTGCTAAAAATATAGATATTAAATCATTAGTAGACATTAATAATATCGCACCTGTAACTATGAATAATATTATTAAAGGATACTCTATTATTTTAAATTGTTCACCCATTTTATTAATTATTTTAGTATTATAATATACAAATTTATTTGAAATTAAATCTGTAATAGATGAATATTCTGAAATTCATACTTTTCTAGGATAGAAGCTAGTTAAAGTTAAAATTAAAGCACTTATTAAATAAATAAATATATGAAATATTTGTGTAATATTGTTTATTAATAATAAACCTCCATGTAGACCTACACCTTTTGTTACTACATTTAAAGAAGACATATCATTAAAAATACAATATATTAAAATTATAATAGCTATTCTATTATATAGAATAGATACATCACGTCTACTGTTAACGGCGTTAGATAATAAAGTAAAAATTATAGAAAGAACTAACATTGTATTGATTATAAATTGCGCGATAATTATATATTTCAATAATTAAACAGCTTGAAAAAAGAATCGAACTTCCATTATTAACTCATGAAGTTAAAGTTTTAACCATTAAACTATTCAAGCGTATAAAAGGGTAAATACTTGGATTTGAACCAAGAACCATCTATGCCACAAATAGACATTCTGCCGATTGAACTACATCTACCTTATTCTCGAGGAGTGATTCGAACACTCACTATGAACACCAAAAGTTCACGATCTGCCCATTAATCGACTCAAGATTAATTATATTTAAATTAATTTTGTATAAAATTACATTTAAATTCATTTTCTACAGATGGTAAGACTCGAACTTACACAATATTTCTATTACCTGTGCCTAAAACAGGTCTGTCTACCTATTTCCAGCACATCTGTTATTACTATATTTATAAAATAAATAATATAATATCAATACACTATACGTATATATTTTATTTAAATAGAACTTATAGGATTCGAACCTATATTATAATGATTAAAAGTCATACGTATTACCATTATACTAAAGTTCCTTATACATAATTTATATAGTATGGAGATATTGAGATTTGAACTCAAAATTGTAAATTGCAACACTACTATTTTACCAATTAAATTATATCCCCTTTGCCCAAGGTAAGACTCGAACTTACGGCCTAAACAGCTTCAATGTTTCGCTCTACCAACTGAGCTTCTCGGGCTTGATTAGAAAACAATAACTTTTAGTTATTGATTTTTCTTTTTAATCAATAAAACATAACTTCTAGTTGTAAGATTAGTTTTTAGGTCTTACAATAAAAACATTCTCATTTGGCATTTCTTTTATTATAGAGTCACATCTTCTACAAGCTGCACCTGCTAATTCATTATTACTAGGATAAATAGAAGAATATTTAAATGTTTCAAATTTATCGGCTTTTGATTGTTTCTCCAAATACTCTAAAATAACTGAAAATTTTTTGTCTTTATCAACAAAACTACACACAATACTTCTTTCTTCAGAGGGAAAACGAGATATAATTTTCCCATCTTCAAAAGCTATCAGGTGATAATTTCGTTGTACTTTGAGGTTTTATATTATTACTTGTAAATTCTTCAAATTCTCGTCAATAAAGCCTGTCGGTACCTAGTATATCATGATATTTAGGTAGTTCCCTCATATTATCACCTTTTTTATATTGTATGTAATTTTCTATTTTAGTTGTTACTTCTTTGGCTGATGTATCATAAGGTCCTCTTGCTGCATCATGAATTAAATCTTCTAAAGCAATTGGGTCTAATCGATCAGGAATTCAATCCCCTGCTTGACTAGACACATTACTCGTTGTATCATCCAGATTATCAGCTAGTAATATTATTTCTTGGATGAAGCAAAAACATGCTAAAAGAATAAACAGATACAATATTAATGTAGCTATAATGTTAATACTGTATTCTCATTTGTAAAAGAATCCACGTATGTATATTAGAAAAAATTTTATTTCCAATATTAGTAATGACATTTTCATATTTATATTATTATTAAATTTTACATGTACCGTAAGCTGTGTACAGAATATCCGAAGATTTAGTATGTATGTGTGTACGAGTAATTGGAATCGAACCAATATTACTTGTTTGGAAGACAAGGGGTTTACCATTAACCGACACTCGCTTAATTACTATATAATTATTAGTTACTAATTTCTATTATCTATTTATTTAATAAATACTTAGCTTTTATCTAAAGAAGGACTCGAACCTCCAAGGCTAGGCCAGTGAAACTTAAGCTCACAGTGTTTACCAATTTCACCATTTAGATTGTACTATATATTTGATACATTTTATTTATAAATTATTATTATTTACTATAATGTCTAATGTTTAATATAATATATATATGTTATTTTTATAGTTACTAGTATTTCCTTTAGTAAAAAAAAAACTATTACTTTTTATAGGGATAAAGTGACTTGAACACTTATAAGTACTATTATGAGTAGTATGCTTTACCGATTAAGCTATATCCCCTAAACGCAGATATTGGACTTGCACCAATACTTTTTCGATCATGAGTCGAATATGTTGCTATTACATTAATCTGCATTAGTTATTTATTTAGACTAGACAGGATTCGAACCTGCGATAGTAACATTGAAAGAGTTATGTCTTACCACTTGACTACTAATCCAATATTAAAGCCCAGTACAAGAATTGCACTTGTATTAATTGATTACAAAACAATCGTATTGCTATTATACTAACTAGGCATAAGATATGTGTATACTTAGTAATATATAAAATTAGTACTTCCTCTCTTAAAATCTCGTGATTAATACGAGTTAAGCCTATTAATATATCAATATAATCAGCTTGATTATATTAATTTTCCAACGTATTAGTATAATACGTACATATAAGAAATATCTTAAGAAAAGCTTCATGCCTATATGCTTTCAGCACTTATCTTTAGCTAACTTAGCTGTCCTGCCATGCTTATGCTATTTAATATTTATCTTAGTGAAAGAAACACTCCTACATATAAAAATAAATTTTATACGACAGATAAAAATGAATTATTCATTTTCATTTAATATTTAGACACATAAACAACAGGTAAACCATAGGTTAGTAATTATTATACAACTAAATAAATTATATACTTCTTGTTCCTTTCGTACAAAAGTTCCTTCTTATTTTATTCTAATTCCCCCTAGAAGATAGAAACCATACTGTCTCACGACGTATTTAACCCAGCTCATGTAACTTTTTAAGCGACGAACAGTCGCACCCTACATAGTTTCTGCATCCATGAGGACAAGTTAAGCCGACATCGAGGTGCCAAACCGCGCACTCATTATGTACACTCTTGCGCAAATTAGCCTGTTCTTTGTGTTATCTTATATTTCCATTTTTTTCAAAATGGTTCAGACTATGTCTTCATTTTTATTTTTTTTAACATATCATAGATGTCCTTTAACATAAAAATATGTTTATTATTTACTGCTTATTCAACCTTTTACAGCAAAAGATCCTATACGACGTTTAGATTTAGATCATGAATAACTAATATTAGAATGACGATTACCTTTGTACTGTACTGTACTTAAACCTTTAAAAGATGAATTTACATTTTTTAATCCACCTTTTCATTTTAATGATCCTATAGCTCTATCCGCTCTATAACGTTTAGTTAATCTACCTGAAACTTCTAATCTTATACCATTTAATCTTTTATATTCTATAGAATTAAATATTATATTATGTATTTTTTCAGAATTAGTTGAATCTATTTTATTGTTCTGTTTTATTGTATATACATTATTTAATAATTTAGATAGATTACTAGTATTGTTTAAATGTGAGATAACTTTTAAATCTTTATATTCATTTCTAAATAAATCTATTTTATCTCATTTTTGTACTTTACTTCTTTCTTTAATCGGATTTTCTTGAAGAAGATTAGCGTTATTCATGATACTATTCATTCACTTTCTAGGGTTAACTAAATTTTTTTTTATTTTTAAAGCTAAAAAATCAGTAAAAATTTCAGGATGAAAAGTAATAGATTTTAAATTAATAATATTATATTCTAATTTTTTTCCTATTAGTTTTTCTAAAAAATATGTTAATTTAGATAATAATCTAGATTTATTAAATTTAAATTGATTTATAGAATACAATAAACTATATTTTCTTAACAAGATAAAATGGTTATAAGATTGATATTTAATTAATTTAATTCATATTTTTTTTAAAGCAAGATTGTTTAATTTTAAAAATGTATTTAAATAATTTAATTTATATTTTACATAATTTTTTTTATTTATAAAATCTTTAACAAAAAAATATTGATTATAAAGATCATATTTATTATTTAAAAAAGTATAAATATTTTGTATGTATGAATTATAAAGAGTAGTATATCTTTTAAATAAACGTAAAGTATATGTTTTATATAAACGATAATATTTTCTTCTTAAAGCCTTTTCTTCTTTATTAATAACATATAAAGTTATTTTTGCTTTATTAGTAGTAAATTTTATATCGGCTTCACTAGCGTAAATTCTTCTTATAAAACGACGTCTTCTTTTAATAGAAATATATTTAGTTCTAATTAAACGTTTTTTAAAAAATAGATCAAAATAACTTTTAATTATTTCATTTATATTTATATTATTAGAAGGTAAATTTTTTAGATTATTTTTATTAAAAGAATAAATAATATTTTTTCATTCTTTAGAAAAAGCAGGTAAATATTTTATATTATTAATAAGATTAACTTTAGTATTTAAACCTATTTTTCTTATATTTTTATTTAAATTTTTATTAAAAATTTTCATCATAATAGTTATTTTATTTTATTTTTTTTCTTTTCATATGTTAAATAAAAATGTTGGGTATTATAAAAGGATTATTATGCAATGCATAGCATTCACCTTATAGTCGTTGAACGTTTTTATTTTATAATTTATGCTAAAATAAATTTCGCTTCAAATTTACTATTTTAAGTAATTTTTGAAATTGACCCAATTTAATTTGTTAATTATTTTATGTATATAAAATATTAAAGGACAAACATCCCTAGCGTAGCTTTTCCAAAAATCCAAGATCTTTCCTTATTGTATCTTGTGATCCTATGCCCTGCTTACGCAACTGTAAGATTTGTAGATAATCAAACAGTAAGGCAGGATTTAGCCGTTGAGCTTCGTAGATATAACACATTACCATTATATTTTAATAACGGCTAGAAAATCATAGAATATAAATTCATAATCATTCCAATTATCACTAAGTTCTATTTAGTCAAAATCCTACCTTCAAATAAAAAAAAAATTATATTTTAAATATATATGCAATAAAATATAAATATATAATAGCTCCACATATACAAATAAGTAATAAGATAAAAAATAGTTTTGTTAATGTAACACTTACTATTTAAAATTACAAACAAAATATTAAAATAAATAGACACTCCTGTTTACTCTTTACAGGGTCTGTGCCCCACATAAACTGTCTCCTAGTAATAGTTCCTCCACTAAGGTCACCTTTTCAGGCAAAGACTAGGCGGATTTAAAGATAAATTTAAACCGTCTTATTCATATGAAAAACAAGTAAAGGCTTCTCATTATTATATCTATCTACTACCTTCTAGCCTGAAATATGTCTAACATACTCTATTATTAGTGACAGTAAAGCTGCATAGGGTCTTCTCGTCTAACTAGAGGTAAGCTGTATCTGCACAGCTATTCCAATTTCACTGAGTCAATCATAGAGACAGCTGTTGTATCGTTATACCATTCATGCAAGACCGCATTTAACGGCCAAGGCATTTCGCTACCTTAGGACCCTCACGTTAAGGCCGCCTTTAACCGGGGTTTCTGTCAACATCAAATGTTAAATCATTTAATTATCTCGATTAACCAGCCGGCACCGGGCAGATTTCACACTTTATACTTAGATTTTTTTATCTTTCAGCAAAGTGCTGTGTTTTAATTAAACAGTCGTACAACATTATTCCATGCTTCTTCCCTTTTACTTGATATTAACCAAGAATTATGAGCTCTCCTTATCTCGAAATTACAGTAGTCAATTTGCCGAGTTCCTTTATGATTGTTAGCTCACGCGCCTTCGTATTCTCTACTTGCTTACTTGTTTCAGATTCTAGGTACGGTTTTATTTTAGCAATTTTTGCTAAAATATATTATTATTTTTCCAGTACATTTTCCACTAAAAATGTTGTCGTAAATAAATAAGATTTACTCATCGTTTAAATCTTTAGATTTTTAAACTTAGAGGCCGTACTTAATTATAGCCATAAGCTTAAGGCGGAAGGTCATAAAACCTTCTTTTAGTTACTCATGTCACCATTATCACTTGAATTAAATAATTATAATTTTATTTGAAAAATAAAAGTCATAACTTAATTCAACGTTCTGCTACCCCATACTATTATAAATTATTTATAATATGTTATGGACAAGGTTTCGGTATATTGTTTAGATCCGTTATATCATTGATGCTATTTATACCTAAACAAGTGCTCTGTTACGAGATCATAAAATTGTGGCTGCTTCTAAGCCTATTTCCTTGTCGACTTTAATAAATACATTCTTCATTTCACTTAACTAATAATTTAGGAACCTTAACTCTTGTTCTGGGCTGTTTCCCTTTTGACATACAACCTTATCATTCTATGTCTGATAATTTAAAATATATCTTTGCCATTCCGAGTCTGCATACTCACTGGTAAAATCTTCACGATCCCCCAATATGCACAAGACAATGTCTTGCCTGAGATTAAGTTCTGTACCTGCTAAGATATTAATTTAAATTTCCTACTATTATAGGTTTCGCAGAAAACCAGCTATCCTGGTCAGTATTGTCTTTCACTATACCTACCATAATTCTTCGGATATTTTTGCAACAATAAACCGTTCGGACTTTTATAATCCTGATTATGGTAAAATCACCAGGCTTCGGGTCTAACTTTAGATACTCTTATCGTTATTTTAACGTCCGGTTTAACTACGTATTATCTCGCATCTAATGTTAACTTGGTGACCCATTATGCAAAAGGTACGTTCTATTGCTCACGCTACGAACTGCTTATAAAATTACTATTTTGAATTTTTTCCTCATGGTACATCTACGCTATCGCTTGTACACTATATTTAGTCTTTGAGGAAGGTTCCCCATTTTATTCAAACAGTTTATATACCATTTTACTTTTAGACTTTTCTAATTTCACTCACATTATTTTTAGAATCTCATTTGATTTTTTTTCCTTAAGCTACTAAGATATTTCAATTCGCTTAGTTTATTACATGATTTCTCTTAGAGTTTATATAAATTAACATAACTATGCATTTATACATTTTCTCTTTAGCATACAGCTAAATTTCCGTAATAATTTCTTTTTATACTTATATATATAAAGTAAATAATTTACTATTATATATAAGTACAAATTACATATCTTTTTCTATTTACTAATAACTCTCTAATGGACCTAATGATCGGATCATTACGGTTCGAACGTAACTAGGCTCCGTCCCAAACGAAGTGCCTCACCAAGCCGGCCCTAATCCGAGAATTTTTAAATACAAGAGTACCAGGATTCGAACCAAGATACAGAAGGTTGAAGCTCCTTATTTTACCTATTAAATCACACTCTTTTTTTTTTACAGAGAATATCCGATTCGAACGGATGAGGGTTTTTACGCCTAATAAAACTCAAACTTACCGCCTTAGACCACTCGGCCAATTCCCTTTAAAATTAGTTCTTTTAAGAATTGAACTTAAATTTCATTCTTATCAAAAATGCACTTTACCATTAAGTTAAAGAACTTTGGGGGCTAAAGGAGTCGAACCTTTGACATTTTGTGTGTAAAACAAACATTCTACCACTGAATTAAGCCCTCTTATTTATTTCATAGTAATTACTATACAACCTACCATTGCTAATAATAAAATTAAACTTGCTATTAATAATCACATATTATATGTAGTATATAATACCATACCTACTGTAGCTATATGACTAGTACCTACCATAAAACCATCTCAGCTATTACTAGTTATAAACATTATATTTGCTACATTTTTATCTATAGATGTAAAAATAGATTTTCATATATTTGCAATTTCATTGAATAAATTTAAATATACTAAATTATTAGTTAAAGTTTCCGAACTACTTGATACAGCCTCATATTGAGGAGATATTTGTATTCAAGTATAATTTAATAATATAATTATCAATAAAGCTAAAGGCACGCTATTTACATTATTACTTAATAATTCACTTTTTCTTATATTAATTAACATTAATATAAATAAGAATAATATAGAAACAGCACCTATGTATACTATTAAATAAGAAAATCCAATAAAATTAAGTCCTATTACTATTAAATATACAGAAACAGTACCAAATAAACCTATTAAACACATTAAAGAACTAATAGGATTTTTTATTACTATAACTGATACCCCAAACAATAAAGCTATTAGACTTATAATTTCTAAAAATTCAGTTTTAAACCCACTACTCAAAAAATCAAATAATACTAATAGATTTCCATTCATTATTGTTTTTTACTTTTTTTATACCTTAAAAGGAAAATATTATTGTTATTACGAGTAATTGGATTTGAACCAACAATTACCTCTTTAGATAAAAAAATATTTTTATCTTTTAACTCATATTGAATAAATCTAGTTATAGTTAAGATCCTCAATAATACATTGATACATATAAAAATAATCAAACTACATCAACAAAGTGTCAGTATAAAATTCCGGCTTCATACCCAAGATGATGGTGATCAGTTAAATGATATGCATATATTCTTCATAAAGCTACAGATAAAAAGATTGTACCTATAATAACATGTAACCCATGAAATCCAGTTCCAAAAAAAAAGCAAGTTCCAAATGCACCATCACTAATAGTGAATGATGAAACGTTATACTCAATCCCCTGAAATAATGTAAATATTAATGCTAAAACAACTGTAAATATAGATCCATATAAAGATCCTTTTCTTTCACCTTTTATTAAAGAATGATGTGCATATGTTATAGTAGCTCCACTAGAAAGTAATATAACAGTATTTAATAATGGTAATTCAAAAGGATTTACTGGTTCTATACCCATAGGAGGTCATTGACTACCTAATTCTATTGTAGGTGTTAATGCGCTATGGAAAAAAGCTCAGAAGATAGCTAAAAAAAATAAACCTTCAGATACTATAAAAAGTATAACTCCTAAATTTAATCCTTTTTGTACAGCTAAAGTATGATTTCCTAAGAAAGTACCTTCAGCTACTATATCTCTAAATCATAAAGACATAGAACTTATAACTAAAAACAATGCTATATAAAATGTTATATAACTATTATTAAATAAATGCATAGATAAGGCAGCATTTACTGTTAAACTAAATAATGATATACTAGTATATAAGGGTCAAGGAGATGGAGATACTAAATGGAAAGGATGATCCTGAAAATTATATCGAACTAACTTATTACTATTTTCCATTTAATTTTTATTCGTAAAGTTATAGTTCTATATAAATCTAAGCCTCTAAGATGAATCGAACATCTATCTCGATATTAACAGTACCATGCTCTACCATTGAGCTATAGAAGCTCATGCTATACGGAAAAGAGGTGATTCGAACACCCAGGTGCATTACACAACGTTTAGCAAACGTCTCGCCTTGCCCATGGCAACTTTTCCTTATTAACGAACCAAGTCAGACTTGAACCGACATCTATTTCCGTGACAAGGAAATCCTTTACCAATTAAGTTACTAGTTCTTTTTTAGGAGACAAGAGATTCGAACTCTTAAAAGCATTAGCTATTGAGTTTACAGCTCAACCCTTCTTGCCAATAAAGGAAGTCTCCTTTATATAATAGAATTATTATATAATAATTTGTTTAGGGTCATGATTCCCGTGCAACTTCCACTACACGAACCGTATTTCGACTTTACACTAATTGGAGTCACACATACGAAGATTCCTAATACAAGAATAAATCCATTCATTTAAGTACTTATTACTAGAAAAGCAAACTTATTGTGTAAACTCCTTTCAGCATGTGACGAGTGGTTAGTACCAATCCGAGGTATATTCACCGTGACGTTGGTGATTCACGATTACTAGCAATTACTTATTCATATAGTCGAATTTCAGACTACAATCCATAATTTTTATCCTATTTTGTGAGATTAGCTTAAATTCACATTTTTGCATCTCTTTGTTTAGGTATATGTGGCACGTCTGTAGCCCGCGGTATTAAGACCATGATGACTTGTCTTTGTCCCCTTTCTCGATTAACTTCACGTGTAATGAAGTGAATACTTTATCGTAAATCTATAAAATAAAGTCAGGGATTCTGTTAATTTCATGTCAAAAAACACAGTTTCACAACATTAACTGAAAACAGCCGTGCAATACCTGTAACTATAAAGTTATACAAACCGCGGTAAGGTTTTTCGCGGATTATCGAATTAAACAACATACTTCACTGCTGGTGTCAGAAACGGTCTAGTGATTTCAGTTCCTGCGTTGCCACATTACTCTTAAGGTGGAATGCTTACACTTTTATTTATAAGCCAAAATATATAAACCGACGTGTTGTCTCCTACGCGACAACATTTTCCTTCTCCTAAAACCCCTCTGTTTTATAATGGAAAAAGAACGCTTTCCCTACTTTACTATTTATTGTAGGAAATTAGTAAAGTAGTCCGAATTTCAAAATCAAATCCCCCCTCAGAGATTATCATTTTACTTTTCGGAGGAAAGAATCATTATGATTCCGGTCAATCTGACCCATGGCATTCATCATTGACTGCAAAGACTACTAGGGTATCTAATCCTGTTTGTTACCAATGCCTTCGTCCCTTAGCGTCAGTTATTACATAGAGGGCTGCCTTCGCCGTTACCAGTCCCTTCGGTATCACAAAATATTATCTCTCCTCCTAAAGTTCTGCCCTCTTATATCTAACTCTAGTCAAATAGTTGCATTTTAAACAAGCTATTAAGACCGCCTAGGTACCCTTTAAACCTAATTCTTATGAATAATACTAGCCTCTTACGTATTACCGCGACTGCTGGCACGTAATTGGTCAAGACTTTTTATATATATCGTCATTATCAATATATAGACAGAGTTTCATGTTTTAAAAACTTAAATCCCAGCCACATAAAAAATAAAAGAAAGTTCATGAAAAAAAAATTTGTGAGAACTTTACGCTCATCCAAGTTGCCAGTTCAGCCGTTAGGCCATTGACCAAGATTCCTCACTGCTGTACTAATATGCATTGGGGTTTTTTCAGACCCAATGTGGTCGATCAACCTTTCAGATTCGACTACGAGAGTTGTCGGCTAGTTAAGTCATCACCTTAACTACTACCTATCCCGATAATAATTATCGTCCTCTTAAAGCGAAATAATATTATTTCTTTTTTTATTATAAGGTATCTAACCTTACTTCAAGGTAGGCAAAAAATATCTTATACTCACCTGTACACCACTTTTCAATAAAATAAATATTATTAAAACGTACGATTAGCATGTGTCAAGCACTTGGACAGTATTCAATCAGAGCCATCACCAAACTCAATATATTTATATACTAAAGTGTCTAATAATATAAAGGACTAAGTGTAAACTATTTATTGTTATATTGACTTAATGTAATTACTCCTTTAATATGTTTTATGCTCGCATTTTCTTTTATAGCAATATATGCATACATAACTAACTATGTTGTTACATTTTCTATATGTATAGCACCTAATTTTGATACTTTTTTTTAAAATTAAAGTTTGTAGGTAAATAATTTTCCATTACTTATTCACTATCATTTTGTTATAGTTTAATGTAAATCTAATCCATCTTTTATATAAGAAGAAGATAAAACTACAAATACTTGTGCTTGAATAAAGGCTATAGCTAACTCTAAACCTGAGAAAGCTATAATAAATAATAGAGGTATTAACCCTAATACAAAAAAGATTAATCCTGAATTCATTATATTATATACAAAACCGCTTAAAATACTTAGTAACATATGTCCAGCTGTAATATTAGCTGCTAATCTAAGACCTAAAGAAACATTTCTAGCTAAGTAAGATATAAATTCTATAATAACTAATAATGGTAATAAAGGTAAAGGACAACCTGCTGGTACTAATAAAGAAAAGAATTTTAAACCGTGTTCTTGGAATCCTAAAATTGTTGCTCCTAAAACAATAGTAAAACTAAGTGCAAAAGTTAAAGCAAAATGTCCTGTAGAAGCAAAACTATATGGAACCATTCCTATTAAATTATTTATTAAAATAAAAACAAATAATGTATACATAAAAGGAAAGTATATTTGTCCATTTTTAGGGTTAATTTGGTTTGTAACAATGTTATGTATAGTTACATATAAAGATTCTTGAGCTATAGATCAATTATTACTTACTAATTTGTTATAATTAGTAGCTAATAAACTTGATACTAATATTACTAAAGTACCTATTATTAAATATAAACCTATATTTGTTAAAGATAGATGAAAATTTCCACCTAATATTTCTAAATTTATTATATCTCTTATCTCAAATTGATCTAGAGGACTATTAATGTCTAAAAATAAATTTTGATTTGTCATGTAATAAAATTTTATTTACAAGAATATATTTCTTAAAAAAACTTAATATAATTCAAATTATGGTATCTACTTATTTTATTAAATAATAAAATAATTTCTAGAAATATTTATATTTTATTAATAAATACACGAGACATGAATAAACGTACGATTCTAGGTAAGATATATTTAGATAAAATATATAAAATAAATATTATTAATCCAAATGAAAACATTATTTCATTCATATAATAAAAAGGTACTAATTGAGGCATTTTAATCTTATTTATATTTAATTTAAATTTTACAAGATAATTGGTTTGTATTTATCGAAATCTACATCGTAATATTTTAATTAATTATTCACTTTCATTTAATAATCAATGAACAAATTTATCTATGTTAACTGATTCTATAACTATAGGCATAGAACTATGTAATATACCACATATTTCTGAACATTGTCCATAGAAAACTCCTTCTCTGTTTATGAAAACAGATACTTGATTTAATCTACCAGGATAAGCATCACATTTTATACCTAAAGATGGACAAGCAAATGAGTGTATAACATCTCCAGATGTTATAACAAATCTTATGTGTGTTAATTCCGGTACTATTACTCTATTATCTACTTCTAATAATCTTAATCCTCCTTCTTCTAAATCAGAATCTGGAACAATGTAAGAATCGAATTCTATGAATTCTTCATTAGAATCAATAAAATCTGGATATTGATAACTTCAATATCATTGATGTCCTTCAGCTAATATAGACATTGATGGATCATTAACTTCATCCATTAAATACAAAAGTTTAAAAGAAGGAAAAGCTATAAGTATTAATATTATAGCTGGTGTTATAGTTCAGATTAACTCTATTAAAGTACCATGATTTAAATATTTATGTGATATAGATGCTTTTGTGTTTACAAAATTCTTTACTATTGAAAACATAATTCAACTTACACTAAATAATATTAATACTAAGTAGAACATAATATTATCATGAAGTTCAATTAATCCTTCCATTTGAGGAGTAGCACTATCCTGAAAATAAATACCTCAAGGCATAGGTGCATCCAAGTTAATTATTGAATTTAAAAAAATTGTCATTTTTTGTTGTATAGAAATTTCTTAGTTAGAATTTTGCTTTAACTAGAGATCATCTTCTTAGTTATAATTTTTATTTATTATAAAGCGTATATCAGGTTTATAATTGAATAATCTAATAAATTTAAAATTAAAGAAGGGTATATTCCTAATATAACTGTAAATAATACTAATATGAATAATAGAATAAATTCTCTTTTATTTACGTCTAATAAACCATTTTCGATTATTTTACTAAATGAACCTCCAAAAGATGTTCTATTAAACATGTATATAGTATATCCAGCAGAGAATACTATTGAAGAACAAGCAAGTACTCCTAAAACAGGAAGTCTTTCAACAACACCATAAAGTGACATAAATTCACCTATAAAGTTTAAAGTTAAAGGAGATCCACAATTTCCTAAAGCTAATATGAAAAATAATATAGCAAATATAGGCATTAATTGAGCAACACCTCTATAATAATATAATAATCTAGTATTAGTTCTATCATAAAGAACACCTCCTGCACATATAAATAAACCACTAGATACAAATCCGTGTGCTAAACCTAATACTATACTTCCTTCTAATCCTTGTATAGTATTACTAAATACTCCTATTAAATATACAGAAGCATGACACACTGAACTATAAGCTATTAATTCTTTTATGTCGGTAGTTCTTATAGTACTTATACTAGCATAAATTATTGTTATTACACCTATAGTATAGATTATAAATGTATAATCTAAAGATGCTTGAGGTAGTATAGGTAATATTAATCTAAATACACCGTATAAACTTAACTTTAACACAATACCAGCTAATACTATACTTCCACCTAAAGGAGATTCAACATGAGCTTTTAATAATCAGTTGTTTAAAAATATTGTAGGAGTTTTAACTGCAAAAGCTATAAATATACCTATAAATAAAAATATTTGAATTTTGTATTCAAAATTTAATTGAAATAATACATCAAAATCTGTACTACCCATAATTGAAGATGTACTTAATATAGATAATAATAAAAATAAAGAACCTCATAATGTATATAAAAATAAATAATAACTAGCATTTACTTTATTATCTGACCCAAATATCCCTATTAATAGAAATAAAGGAGGTAAAATACTTTCAAAAAATATATAAAATAATAATATATCTGAAGCCATAAATACTACTAATAAAAGTGTTTCTAATAATAACATAATTATTAAATATGATTTTACATTTTCCTTTATGGAGTTTCAATTAGATAATATAGCTATAGGCATAATAAGAGTTGTTAATAAGATAAAGTATATTGAAATACCGTCCACTCCTAAATATAAATTAAAATATTGCATGTTATAATGTTCTTGTACATATTGAAATTGGTTTGTACTATTATGAAATAATATAAATATGAATAAAGATATTATTAAGTTAGTTATACTAACTATCAATGTTGTTAACTTGGCATAAAACACTTCTTTATATGAATTAATACTTGAAACTACTATAGCACCTACAACAGGTAGATAAACCAAAGAAGATAACAACATAGTAAAAATTCATAACTGAATGGTCTACCCCACCATCTGAGATGTAGTGTAGATAGCAATATAGAATTTGTAGTCATAAAAATTATATAATTGTCGTTAATATAGTTATAATATTATCAATACCTTCTAATATTATATCCATTTCGTATATATCACGAATAATATGTTCAATATCTCCATTTATTTGAGGACTATTTAAATCAGTAATATATGTACACTGTAGACGTATATTTTGTAATAATTCTCTAAGATTAAGAACTCGATCTAAAAATTCTTTAGCTTCTTCTTGACTAAGACATACAAGATGTTCTAGATTATTTCAAAACTTTACAGCTTCTCTTATAGTACCTAGATATCTAAACATACGGGTCATAACACGATCGGGAACAAAGAAGAAATCATCTTCTAAATCCTCAGGGAACATCTCTATATGTTGAGCCTCAGCAGCAGAAGTGGACAATCGTGTAAAAAGATATCCACCTACAGATATTCCATAAATAATAAATACCATAGCTATTGTAAGAGCAGGGCTCATAGTACCATATTTTGCTAATATTAATGGTCCTGACTCTATAGCATAACGACGTGATGTTGTACTGAACTTTCTTTCATTTTTTTCTTTTTTGGCACTAGCTTCAATTACCCTTTTATCAGGTCAGCTAGGATTATAAAATAGTAGTGTGTTTGTTGTCATGTTTAATTATTTATATTTGTTAATAATACTGAAAAAGAGTATAATAAAGAAGGAACATAAACTATAAATCCAAATAAAAGTGGCAATAGAATTATTCAACAAAAAGACATCAATTGATCAAAACGTATTCTAGGGAAAGATGCTCTCACTCATATAAATATAAATATAATTATCGAGCTTTTTACACCTAAACTTAAACTAGTTAAAAGACCATTTATAGATATGCTGTTAAAATCCTGTTCTCTTATTATACTATACTCATCTTCTCATATTATTGATAAGGGGAATGTCAAACCGTAATCTGATGTTCCTCCTGAATAGTAATAAAGATATAATAAATGTGAATAATCTATATTTATTAGGTAACCACCTAAAAATAATATACTTGTAAAAATACACATTAAAACTATACTAGCATATTCTGCTAAGAAGAAGAAGACAAAAATAACTGCGGCGTGTTCAGTCATAAATCCACTAACTAATTCAGATTCAGCTTCTGCTAAATCAAAAGGAGCTCTATTAGTTTCTGCTACAGAACCTATAAAAAATATTATAAGAATACAAAATAAAGGTAATAGTAATCAAACTATTTTTTGAAATTGTACATTAATATTCAAATTTAAACTACAAGTAATAAATATGATCAGTAATAGAATAGAACTTAATACTAATTCATAGCTAATTAATTGAGCAGTACTTCTTAAAGACCCCAAAAAAGCATATTTACTGTTAGCACTTCATCCTGCAAGTAATATACCATAAGTAGCTAAAGATGATACAGCTAACATAAATAAAATACCTAATTCCATATCACTTAGTGATAGCCCTGGTCCATACGGTATTGCTGCATAACCTAATAGAGAAAATATCAATGTAACTATCGGCCCTAAGAAGAATAATATTACGTTAGCTTGTGTAGGTGCTACATATTCTTTTAATATTAACTTTAGTGCATCTGCAAAAGCTTGTAATAAACCATAATAACCTACAGCATTTGGTCCTAATCTTCTTTGCATACTTGCCATAGTTTTTCTTTCAGCTACAGTAACATAAGCTACAATTAAAAGAGCTGGAAGCATCAATATAATATTTTCAAGTATTGATATTATCGTATTCGAAAATATCATTATTTATTTCTATTTTTAGCCATATTTTTTATAACTTAATAGTCCTATTACTTATTCTTGGTTAATAATATATTTACTTACTTAATGTTTATATGAATCATTTAATCTTTTTAACTCATTAACTTTGGATAAAATTTGAGAATTAAAATTAGGATTTGATACTTTTATTTTGTTTTCTATATCTAAACCTTTATCTACTAAAGTATCGATTTCCTGAGTTCGTGCAATTATAACACGATCTATAACATTTATTCTATCACTAAGTTTTTGCCCTTCAGCCTCGGACATAGTACTTGGTACATCAATAGACATGTTTCCGTAAGCATCTGAAAATACATTTATATTATTTTCACTTACAGTTGTATGAAATTGATTTATAAATGTAGATAATTGAGGTAAAAGTGAATTAATACTATTTACAATTTCAGATAAGTCTACTTCTAATGAAGATTGTAAAGATTGAGTCACAAACTCATAGGGTTTAGGAGGCAATACTCCTATTTGAAAAAATGATAGATATCATTTTATAAATTTTAATAATTTGGTCATGTTGAAAATTTTTATCTATAGCGGGGCGCATGTTCCTAACACCATTAATAAGAATATTAATGGGAACATTAGGGATTAAATATTAAGTAGTTGTATATCAAGATATACACAGTCGTATATAAAAATATACTCCGAGCGAGGGGGAGGGAACTCCTACTTAACAAATAATCGCAAGATACTTAAAAGGTTTAGCTATAAAACTAAAATATAAGAATATTTTAGAAATAAACTAAATTCTTAAAAATATATAAGTATGTTATCTAAAAAAGAAAGTCAACTTATATATTAAAAAGTAAACTATTAGAGGTTATACGTTTGAATTATATAAATCCTCTAGCTAATTCATTTTAAGTAATTATTCTCTTTAATATTACCTAATTACACTTCAAATATATAAATCAAATTAATAATATAATAAATATAGATTATAAAAAAAAATATAAATAATTAAATATGTAATAAATTTTATGTGTATAAAAAGTAATTGATTAAACCAATGTGTGCGCAATAAATAAAATAATTATCGATAAAGACTACCAGTAATAGTTGTTCTTAATCGACAATCATTTTTAGAAACTACATTTATTCCCTAATCCCATCTCAGATTCGAACTAAGATCTAAATATTAGAAGTATTTTGCTCTACCATTGAGCTAATGAGATTTAATTATAAAATTAATTTTATAATTTCTTTAATCATTCGGGTTCTTCTTTTCAAGGAGGATTACAAATAGGATATTTACTTCTCATTATCTTAAAAACATACTCTTTATCGTTTAAAGTATTATGATGTCATATATCACAATTATAGTCAGGGTGAGGTGTTCTTCTATTGTCTTTTAATATATCTTCAGCGTGATATAGTTTATAATTAAAAAATAAAGTTAATTCATATCTTTGTTTAAAATCATGTCAAAAATTATCTAAAGAAAATAATAATCGAATCTCTTGCCCTACTTCCTCTGAACCTCTACTGAATTTATTATATAGTTCTCGTCGTCTATATACTTCAGTTAATACTAAATCGCAATGTGTGCGTAATTCAGGATATATGTTTCTTAGATCAGGATTATTTACTAGAAACGTTTCTTTATTTTTATCTAATAATCCCGTAAAAGCTATATAACTTACAACATAGTCTAGTTGATCTGTACTCATAAATTTAGGATCTAAACTTATTAAAGGAACAGTAGGTTTAGATAAACCTCAAAGATCTTCACCATAAGTAGTATAACTACCTGGTAATATATTGTGCGGTGGTACTTTAGCTAAATTAAGCCCAGGCTGAGGTCCTTGTAATTCTCAATCATGATAGGCAAAAAAAATAGGGGGCAGATCCATATTAGTAAAGGGATTTAGATTTCACATTTGAGATTTAGGATCTATAGACGGAATTAATTCTTTTGGTATAGGTCTTAGGTCCACATTTTCTGACAATTTTAGCTTTTCTAAATATTCATTATTTACTGCTCTATAACTATCTATTTTATGTAACCGATAGGAATGTCGTAATCCTGGAGATGAAGGATCTTGTTCTATTTGTTTCAAATCTTTTTTTAGATCTGGATTGTCAACAAGTCTTACTGCTTTATATAAGTCTATAGGAGATTTTCCGGTAGAAACTCATCGTAACCTATCTAACCTTTCTTTAGTCTCAAGGTTTATTCTGTCTAATTCTAATTGTCCTCTACGCTTTATTGTAGGATCGCCTGGTAAAGAATTAATATTAGTATTTTGTGAAGGATTATATCTTGTAAGTAGATTACTACTTTCTTCTGTATATAAACGACGAGATACTCTAGTATCGATCTGTTTACCTTTAGCCTTTTCACTCATATTAGATTCCGCCTGATCTATTTCTTGTGTTTCGTTATCCAATCTTATATTGGGATCCACCACGTACATACCTATAAATTTTTTAGGTCCTATTAGTTTATACAAAAAGTGTGCCATATATTCTTTTATTAAGAATCCACAAGTTACACCCTGTGTAGCAGATACAAAATTATTTAATATATTAGAAGAAATTATACTTTGCATACAAGTCCGAAAAAAAGTACCAAGTATAATTGCTATCAACATAGATAAAAGTAAATGCCAAGTACACTTTTTTTTTAAAATGGCAAAAAACCGCTCTGCTTAGGTAGACTTACAAATGCGTGAGGTTTAGGAGGGCTTGATAATCCTCATTCTAAACTACTATAACATCTGTTTAAATTAGATTGTAAAACATCAGTATAAAATCCAGGAGTGATTCATGGATTTCTGTCTGCAACTTTTCCTTCTACTAATTGAGAATAAACTATGTATAGGAATAATCAAGCAGCTATTACACTAACTATTGATCCTACACTACTAATTAAATTTCATCCAGCAAAAGCGTCAGGATAATCACTTATTCTTCTAGGCATACCTTGTAAACCTAAGAAATGTTGTGGAAAGAAAGTTAAATTAACTCCTATAAATAAAAGTCAGAATTGTACTTTAGCCATATTTAGGTTATAATTAAATCCTAATATTTTAGGTACTCAAAAGTATCATCCGGCAAACATAGCAAAAACTGCTCCCATACTTAAAACGTAGTGAAAATGAGCAACTACGTAATAAGTATCATGGAAAGCTATATCTAAAGAAGCATTAGCTAATACTACTCCACTTAACCCTCCTATAGTGAACATAAAAACAAAACCTAATGAAAATAACATAGAAGGTGTCATTTTTATAGATCCTCCGTAGCAAGTAGCTAATCAAGAAAATATTTTTATACCTGTAGGTACTGCTATTATTAGTGTAGCTGCTGTAAAATAAGCTCTTGTATCTACATCTAAACCTACTGTATACATATGATGAGATCATACAATAAATCCTAATATTCCTATTGACATCATAGCATATACCATACCTATATAACCAAATATAGGTTTATTAGAATTGGCTGAAATTGTTGTACTTATTATACCAAAAGCTGGTACTATTAATATATACACCTCTGGATGACCAAAAAATCAGAAAAGATGTTGGAATAATATAGGATCACCTCCTCCGGCTACCTCAAAAAATGATGTGTTAAAGTTTCTATCTGTTAATATCATAGTTATTCCTCCTGCTAATACAGGTAAAGATAATAATAATAGTATGGCTGTAATAATTACAGCTCAACCAAATAATGTTAATTTATGTAATTTTATCCCTGGAGTTCTCATGTTAATAATAGTAGTTATAAAATTTATAGCTCCTAATAAACTACTAACACCTGATAAATGTAAAGCAAATATAGCAAGATCTACACTTGGTCCACTATGACTTTGTAGTCCTGATAAAGGTGGGTATAAAGTTCAACCTGTACCTACTCCACCTTCTATACAAGCAGAAAATATTAATAGCATTAAACTAGGTGGTAATAATCAAAAACTTATGTTGTTTAATCTAGGAAATGCCATATCTGGACCTCCTACCATTAAAGGCATAAGGAAATTACCAAATCCCCCTATTAAAGCGGGCATAACCATAAAAAATATCATTAATATAGCATGAGCTGTAATTATACTATTATATAATTGATTATTAGATATAAATTGAACACCTGGACCACTTAATTCTAATCTTATCAATACAGAGAATGCTGTACCTAATAAACCTGAAAATAAAGCAAAGATTAGATATAACGTACCTATATCCTTAGCATTAGTAGAATAAAATCATCTTTCAAATCCCATAGAAATTTGTGATTTTAACTGATGCTGCCTTGAGGTATCCTCTAAATCCAAGTTTATTAAGTATAGAGTTTTTTGAAAGGTTAACTGAATTATCTTATTACCATTAATTAATAAACTTAATGAATTTATATATAGATAATCACTATTCTTTATAGTTATTATAAGTAACCCTCATATATACTCGAATAATATTATTATTTAATATATGTTAATATATTAAATACTATTACTACTCATTTTTATAAGAAACTGTTGACTAAGGCTATGGAAGAATCGAACCTCTGGGCTAATGATTTGCAATCATAGTGTAAAACCATTTACATACATAACCTTTGGCATGTAGAATTCTACATGCTCGGATTATTATTTATAATTTTAAACTACAATTTTTAATATAATATTATGTTAATGGTTAATATTTTTATTTAAACTTAAATCAACTAATGTATTTTCTAATATAGCTATTACAGGTACAATTATTAAGAAATAAATAAAATACAACATTGTACTAATTTGTCCAAATTCTATGAATGGGCTTTCTACATGTTTAGCTCCTAATTGCATTAATATTAAAAAGTTTACTACAAATAAGTAAAATATTACTTTACTAAATGGTCTAAATTGTAAACCTTTAGTTCTACCTAAATCAGTAATAGGTAAAACTAAAATAATTAATAAAGCACTAAACATAGCTATAACTCCTAATAATTTATTAGGTATAGATCTTAATATAGCATAGAAAGGTAATAAATATCATTCTGGTACTATGGCAGGAGGAGTTTGCATAGGATTACCAGGTATATAATTTTCACAATCACCTAATACATTAGGCATAAAGAAAACAAATATACTCAATACAAATATAAAAATAAAAATAGTAATTAAATCTTTAAATAAATAGTAAGGAGCAAAAGGTATTCTGTCATAATAACCAGGTACTCCTAAAGGATTACTAGAACCTGCTACTTCATGAACAGCTATTAAATGTGCTAATACTAAAGCAGCTAATACAAATGGTAATAAGTAATGTAAAGCAAAAAATCTATTTAATGTCGCATTATTTACAGAGAAACCTCCTCAAATAAACTCAACTATATCTTGCCCTATTCAAGGTATAGCACTTATTAAATTAGTAATTACTGTAGCACCTCATAAACTCATTTGTCCGTAAGGTAAAACATACCAACTTACTTATAAACAATAAGCCAGAATAACTTTGAATTAATATATTCTGTTATACAACTTTTTTAATATAATTTTAAATAAATTTTTAGCACATGTTATCGTAGACTTTCATCTTTCACTTCTTGTTAAAAACACCTAAAAATTAAAACATATTATTTAATGAATTATTCTGTAGTTCCATGCCTGTTATAATGAATTACTACGGGTTTAAATGCTTGTTTAAAACTATTTGGATTGTCTACGGCTAATCCTGGGGTAATTTTACCTACATTTGGTTCCCATTTTGTTAATAATGTATTACCTTGCTTACATAAAATATTTCTGTACATATTCTCTGGTTTAGGAGATATTCAACCTGTTGGATGACAATAATTATTATGATCTTTAAAAAATATCTCTTTATTTACATGGCGATGAGAATGAGGATTATATTCTATCTTCGGATTTCTAAATATATCTACTACAAATAATCCTTCTCGGCATGTAGGATGGTAAATAGTGTCTACTAATTTATAGCTGTAAACATTGCTGCCGCCAGTAGTTCTGCTACGTATATAAACACTATTAGACCTTTCTGCCAAATAAATATTTTCCATATCATCCGCTCTACCAACTTTAGTTATTATACCTGATGTTAAATTTGACCCACTAGGTTTACAATGTATTAACTTATTATAATTAACTAATCGTGCATCTGCATAACTATCAGTAGGATTTAAGTCCGTAATAGCATAATGATGCTCAGAATATCGTGGTATATTATGAAGAATAGCCATAAATTCATACTCATTAGGAGTGAATCTAACAGTATTTATAAAATAATCTCTAGGAAGTCTTGTTTTATTAGACAAATGGTCAATAATTTTATTTTTAAATTCAATCGATTGAGGTAATAAATAAAAAGGCTTACAAAAACAATTTAGGCTAAGAGAACGAATAAATTTAAATAAGGAATCAAAAGTTAAAAGACAAACTAAACTTTCGACTAAAGGAAATGTTAAAGTAACAACGAATAACACATATTTAATACGCATAAGCATTGTTATTTTAGAAGTAATATAATCGCAAGGATCTAATTTGATATTAGTTTTAATTTCAATTAACTTTTTTTCAATTTCCCATTTAATATTATAAATTATTACAAAATATAAATTATAATTCTCTACATTTATAATTAAACTTCACATTATTATAATTATATTAAATATATTTACATAATCAAAATTACAAAAAGAAAATAAATAAAATCGAGAATATAACACAATAGATGTAAATAAATATAAACCAAAAAATTGCAAATAACTTCCTTTTAATGAATTATTATAAGGTAAGCGTGGTTTTACGAATTTAGATATTGTTATATAATTAATTCTAAATATTATATTACAAATTGTAGGATAAACTAAAACTAAGACCACAACAAGAATTTCAAATCTATAGTGAACTATAAAGTAAAAAACATAGTTATGGTAATTAGGATATATATAAGTTAAATATAAAGCAGTAAAATTCAAAATAGAATTTCTAATGTTTTTCGGTAAAAAATTAATAGCAAAAAAACAAGCATAAGAAAAACAATTACTGATTAAAATTGTTTGATCATTAATAAAATTATTAACAAGAAGTATAGATCTCAGTAATTCGTTCAGCTTTACAAAATACTGTAAATGTAGAGTACACCTTAAAATACCTATCTCGGGTTAAACATAGATATTCGACAGCCGTCTACTCGTTGCTCTTTTACATAAAACCCTCCTGACAAAGAATATTATGATTTAGATCCGCGATTGTCCATTTTCTATTTCTATCTATCTCTAGTGATGTTACCTTACCCTGTATCATTATACTCCTTTTTATTTAGAATAACCCTGGAGCTACAGGCCGGTTAAAGAGTTTCCTCTATAACTTTGGTTACTAGAGCTTTAGGATGTCCCCGGAGTTTGACTGTCAATCCCCTGATTAGTCAAAGGAAATTTATTTAAAATTATGTTAAAAAAGTTGTATAAAAGTTCCGACTGTGCATTAAGCAACATTGCAGTTACCCACCAGTGACCCAGTCTGTAGCGATCCTATAGAGAACCGACGATCTTGTGTATTTTTACATTTTGATCGTTTTCACTAGTATTGCCAAAGAAATTCTTATAATTTCTTCAATACCCCTGTCAAGGTATTCTACTTTAAATTCTATTTTTTTCTATAAATTGCATAGAATTTTTTATTTGTAGGACTATAATTAATATAAAATAATAAAACTTAATCATAAATTACTATCCAACGTCTTTTCAATTGTTTGCTAGAGCTTTTTAAACTTCTTTGTAGTGTTTTACTTGAACAATTTAAAGCTAAAGCTGCATCCGTTATGCTAGAATATCTTCCGTATATTATACCTGATGATAATTCTTTAACTAATATAGCTTTAGAATTTTTTTTCAAATTTAATATACCTTGTGCTGAAAAGTTGGAGTTTTTTCTATTTAAGGCTCCCTGTCTCATAGCTTCGATAGTTTCACAAGAAAAAGTTTTATTTCTATTTAGTTCACCTATTCTTTTTCTACGCTCTTCACTATATACAGATTTCATTTTTAATCTTGAAACTTCGGTATGTTTATATCCAAAACTCGAGCCTGCTTCTGTTAATATATTATAATCAGGTAATAATAATTTTAAATAAAAATCTTCTAAGTCCAATAAATCTTTATTATTTTCTTGGGTTACAACTTCTGGAAACAACTCCAATATAATAAAACAAAAATTAAACAATTTATACTTATTTACTGAATGTTTAAGTACTTTACTACCCTTAAGATAAACTAAGTGATTTGTAAATCTAGAATTAAATTTATTAGTCGAAGCAGATCCTATATAATAGGCTAAAGTTTCTTTATTTAATATTAAATAAATACCGCCAAGTCCTTTAGTTTCTAGTGATATTTGTTTTTTTACATCATTATCCTCTAAATTATCATATATAAGAAAGGGATTTAAATTCTTAGATTTTAAAAACATATCTATTCTTGAAGATGAATTTTGTTTAGATACAGAATAGAATCTAGTTTTTAAATTTCTGGATTTTAAAAACATATCTATTTTTCTAGATTGCCTAGAAAACCTTATATTTGTAGAAGAATAAAGAAAAACTTTTGGTGGAATTATTAGTTTTTAAACTAATGAATTTATTATCGAATATTATTTTATAAAAATCATTTTGGGCAATGTATACTTTACCCAGGAAAGCTGTACCCATCATTAAAATAAGTATTACAGTACCTATAACTCATGCTAATGTTCTTGGAGCTCTATATGATCCATAATATAAACCTCTTCCTACGTGTAAATACACTAAAAAGAAGAAAGCTGATGCAGTGTTACTATGTAAGTAACGGATTAATCATCCATTTTCTACGTCACGCATTATATGTTCTATAGAATTAAATGCTTCTAACACACTAGGGTTATAATGCATTGCTAAAGTAATACCTGTAATTAACTGTACTGCTAAAGAAATAGCTAATAGAGAACCAAAATTTCACAAATAGTTTATATTACTTGGTTGTGAAGCATCAATTAAATATCCGTTAACTAATCTTAATAAAGGATGACTTTTTAATATTCTCATATTTTTTTTTTAATATATTATGAATAAATACCTAGAATATATTAGATATTTCTATTTTCTTCATAGACTTAATTCTATGTAAAACTAAAAAAGTAAATGTAAATTCTACTGAATGTAAATAAAAATGTTAGGTAAGGCTAAGCCATATAAACACAAAAAATTTATTTTTTTTTAGGAGGTTTATTTACAGAATCGTTATCACTATTATAATTACTATCGTCAGTGGAATCTCCATGTTCTCTTTTATTATAAGATGAAGAAGCTTGTCCACTTTCTTCTATTCTAGCTTTTTCCAATTTTTCACGAATTTCTTGCAATTCTACCTCATCGTCTTTTCTAAAATCAGCTATTTTAGAATGTAAGTTTTCATCAGGTAATTCCCCTGTTTGTTTATATTCTTTTTCTTCATTTTGTAATCATTCACTTTCTCGGGTTGCCATCGTATCATAAAATCTAGCAAATTTATCCGTAATACTTTCACTTTGTAATTTTTTCATATTTTCTTTTTCTTTCTCTAATTTTTCTTGACTTACTTCTTCAGATATATATGTAGGTTCAATATTTTCAACATCACTATTTGAATTACCATTATTAGTTTCTATTCCTTTACCCTTATCAAGGTTATTTGAATCACCATTAGAGTTATCATCTTCATCTATACCATCAAAATAAGAGTAATCCAAATTTAGGATAATACAAATTAATACAATTAATAGCTTTAAAATAAGTTTTCATGTAATAATATTTTTTATACATTCTAATAAAGAAATTACAGATAAACCTGATATTAAGTTATAAGAATTATTATTTATTCGGTTTTTGGATCGAAAATCTCTATATCCTAATAACATTAAGGATAGTAAAGAAGAAATTGTAACACAGAATATTAGATCAGAAAATATAGATAAAAATGTATATATTGATAAATAGAAACAAATACCTACTAATATATAAAGAGCATAATCTGTTACAACACCTTTATTTAATACAGATATCATTTTACTTACTTTTATTAACATTATATTTATACCATATGGACCTATTCATTCTATACTACCTTTATCTAAAACTTTTGTAGTTTGACCTCCTAAGAATAATACTTTATTTACAATATATTTGTTATAAAAAAATTCGATTAAAAACCGTTGATTAAAAAACCCAAATATATAATATCCTAAATTAGATAATTTAAAATTAAATATTGTATTAGGGATATATTCAGGATAAAATAAAGCGAAACCTGAAAAAAATAATGTTAAAAAGAAAGGTATTAATTTGAATATAGTAGGTACACCAAATTCAGTATTAATTAATATTTCATGTATAGGATGTATAAAAATACTATTATCTGTAAAGAATCCTGAACCTAATCCTATATAGATATCTTTAGTTATAAATCCGAAATATATAGAAAACACTGCTAATATAGCTAATGGTAAACTTATAAAAATATCACTTTCATGAGCATTTTTATAGTAATTTAAAGATCCATTAGGATTTGTTAAGAAAGTTAAATATAATACTTTAACTGAGTATAAAGTAGTAAAAATAGCCCCTATTACTGCTATAACATACACATTTATACTACTAAACTTATATTGACCGTAAGCAGATTCTAAAATAAAATCTTTACTATAAAATCCTGTCATAAAAGGGAAAGCTACTAAACTAAGACTAGCTATAAGTATAACAGTATATGTTAAAGGTAAGAATGCTCTTAAACCTCCATATTTACGTAAATCTTGATTATCTACTACTGCATGTATTACTGCACCTGCTCCTAAGAATAATAATCCTTTATAAAAAGCATGATTTATTAAATGAAATATCGCTACATTATATGATGATAATCCTATGGCGATTACCATCATACCTAATTGACTCATTGTAGAGTAAGCGATAATTTTTTTTATATCTTGCTGGAACAATCCTATTAAAGAACTAAATACTGTAGTAATAGCACCTAATCATAAACAAATTAATAATACAGTAGAACTATATTCTATTAAAGGAGATGAACGTATTAATAAATATACTCCAGCAGTAACCATTGTGGCTGCATGAATTAATGCAGAAACAGGAGTAGGACCTTCCATCGCCATAGGTAATCATACATGAAGACCTACTTGAGAACTTTTAGCCATAGCTCCTATTAATAAACATATACCTATTATTGTTAAAATATTATCATTTATATAGGGGGCTAATGAAAACACTGTATTATAATCTAAGTTACCTAAAGATCATAATATTATAAACATTCCTATAGTTAAAAAACAGTCACCGACTCTGTTAGTTAAAAATGCTGATAGAGAACTTTGATTTGCAGCTATTCTTGTAAATCAAAAACTAACTAGTAGATATGAACATACTCCTACACCTTCTCATCCTACAAACATTAATAGATAATTATTACCTGTTACCAGTACAATCATCATGAAAGTAAATAAACTTAAATAACTAAAAAATCTTTGATTGTGTGGATCATGGCTCATATAACCTATTGAATAAAAATGTACTAATGTACTTATTATCAATACGGGTATAAGCATTGAAACTGTCAAACTATCAAATTGAAAATTTCATGAAATATTAAATGATTCACTGTCGAATCATTTAAATAAAGTAATTGAAACAGGATTATTATTAAATCCTACTTCGAAGAAGCTTATTACAGCTAATATTGTTGTTGTCATTACACACAAACAACTTAAAATATGACTACCTGTCACACCAATTTTTCTACCAAAAAAACCAGACACTATAGATCCTAATAATGGTAAGATAATTATAGTTAAATACATTATTTATATTCTATTGCTATACTTCCTCTTAATCTATAAAAAGCAACTAAAATTGCTAAACCTATTGCAGATTCTGCTCCAGCAACTACTATAATATAAATAGCATATGTTTGTCCTATTATATCATCTAAATTTATAGAACTTACCAAAATTAAAAATGTTATAGATAATAGCATTATTTCTATTGAAATCAGCATTAGTATAATATTTTTTCTATTAAATACAAATCCTAAAATTCCTATTAAAAAAAGTATTAAAGTTAAACTCATTTTGCAAACATTTATATAATTCAAATTATTCGGCTATTTACACTTTGTTTGTGGATATAACCGTGTCTGATTATATCGAGAGACCTTATAGACTTGAACTACAATCTAGATGTCCGTAGCACCCCGTTTTACCATTAAACTAAGATCCCTTATTATAAGTTTTTATTATATAACGTATAATAATAGTAAAGCCATCATTAAAGCAAATAAGGCTGTAGCTTCAGAGAAGGCAAATCCTAATATAGAATATGAGAATAATTGGTTTTTTAATGAAGGATTTCTAGACACTCCTAATATTAAACATCCAAATACTACACCTATTCCTACTCCAGCTCCTGCTAAACCTACAGTAGCTAAACCTGCACCAATTACTTTTGAAGATTGTAATAACATAAAACATGTATTACTAAGAAAAAACACTACCTGATTTGAATTATATGCACCCTTAGAAACTAAATTCACAAAATTAAAATAATATTCCTTTTATTTATTTTCAATAAAAGTATTAATAAATTTATTTGATTTATGAAAATAATTATATGATTGTCTACTATCTATTTTTAAAGCATTTTTACCTAATTCAAATACAAACCCTGCAGTTATTATACCTATAAATATTAATACAACAATTAATCCGTAAATACCATTTTCATATCCACTAAGACCAAAGGGATATATAACTAAAATTTCTAAATCCAATAGTAAATAAACTAAAGCAAATATAAAAAATTTTACTCCGAATTGAG
>JAKLNE010000115.1:0-32815 GCA_022814615.1 Waltergamsia citrina | reverse complement strand
CCCCCCCCCCCCCCCCCCCCCCCCCCCCCCCCCCCCCCCCCCCCCCCCCCCCCCCCCCCCCCCCCCCCCCCCCCCGAAACCATCGCGGTCAATCACGTTACCATACATTGCCAAAATAAGTTTTGAAGCTGCGGTAATAACCTTCCACATCAAGTTCCTCATACTCCTAACACTATCTTCGTCTGCTTCCTGAAGGCAGTAAACGCACTGTCTATGAACATAGCAGACAGGAAGGAAGCAAAGCTAAGCTAGATCTCCATAACGACTGGAGAATCACTTTGAATCCTTTCGAGTATATCCATGAAAAAGGAAGGCTCTGCCGTAAATAGGAAAGCCTGCAACTCATATACGAACCCTTCTCCAAATATTTGCCTGTAAATCTGCCCGTATATGTCGTACAGGCCTTCTTGTTCCGTCGTAACGGGCAAATTGCAAGTGGCAAGCATATTGGGGCGGCAGCAAATTGTTTGCAGAAAATTATCTTATCCGTTTTGATTAGGTGAGATGTACAAAGCAGTAGCACTAAGCATTCGGTATCTAGCGCACGCTGAGGCCATGGGCAGGGAGGGAAACCACCCCGGTGCTTGTCTACCAATACCCCCGGCAAACTTAGACTCGGGTTGATAGTATGTAAGGTGGTGACTTACATCCTTGATACGGTGCTGAAGCATGTTTCGACACGTATTTCGTCAATGCAAACCGCTGCTAGCGTGCTAAGAGGGAGAGACCACGGTGTGCCAAAGGGAATGAGGCATCTCAACAGGAACCTCGTAGTGCGCAAGCCTACGAAAGGACCCGACTCACAGAGTGTCTCTGTATTGTCTGCTTATCTTTACTTTCGTCGGCCATAGAACGCGATGCCGATGCACATGCTCCACTTTCCGCGGCGTTCTTGTCCGCGGTGTGTCAAGTCCGCGGCATGTGCATTATTCTTATCTTGGGTCTAAAATGCAAATGAACGAACTATTACAATATTGAAAATGCGTATTTGTACTAGAAGGACAAATCTCCAGAGTTATAGGTGAAGTTTGCGCTAGTAAATGGACTTTCTCTTGCGTGGTACGCAAATACTTCTTCTCTCTTTCACCAGATACACATCCATAGCTATTCAAATCTAGGGACGATGTCCAGTAAGGTCGTCATGAACCTGAATCGCATTTAGCATTCTTTTTGTGAGGAAAAAAAAATTACGAGATCTCTAGGGCCTATACAAAGAATGAGCCTTTGATCTTTTTGACGTCAATATTACCTTACATGAACTCATTTAGCATATTGGTTCCTATCCCACCTGGCAAGATGGACTGGTGGAGATGCATGTCACCGTCCTGCGTAGCTGCACACTAGCTTGTATGAGCTTTGGCTCTTTGATAACACTGGAAACCTCTGTGACGTTTCCTCGAAACTACAAAGCTAAAATCGCCACTTAATTACAGTAGTATCAGACTGATTGAATCTCAGATAAGACAATTCATTTCGACATCGGGTTTTTTTTCTGGGTGCCGATATGCAGCGTGAGGTAAAAACGAACGTCCCGCGGGATGTAACCACACTAGTTCCCCCAAGATAATCATTGCTAGCACCTTTAATTGGCTGTTTACCTTATCACTACCGTACTAGTAAAGGAGTCTCCAGATTATCCACCCCGCCCTAGTGCAGTCTGGGGCGATAAGGCGGGTGTTATCTGGGGGCTGCTTCCACGACCCAGAGATTCTGGGGTAGTTCGCATCCCCAGCTTAGTCTCGCAGGTCCAGCTTATAAGACTGGATCCGGTGCCCATAGAACGCGCAAAAATCACAATCAACCTTAGCACCACCTCTCACAACATTGTTCCAATCATGTCTGATCCTAAGTCACAAGACGCTCCGGTGGTAAACGCGCCATCTCCGATCGGTAAAGGAGAATGTCAACCAACTGTTAGCAAAGAAGAATGCCTCAAGGCAGATGGTGACAAGGGCGCTATCGAAGACCTCGACGAGGCAGAGACATTTTTGCACACGCATGGGATTTCTCGAGCTCGGCTTCAAGAGCTGATGGAGGACGAAACAGCCTTGAAGAAGCTGCGTCGCAAGGTTGACTGGACACTGATGCCTTTGTTATGCGGCACATACTTCCTCCAGTACATCGACAAGCAAGCGCTTAGCTATTCAGCTGTCTTTGATCTTTTCGAGACTACTGGAATGACAAGTGATCAGTATAGCTGGATGGCATCCATCTTCTACTTGGCCTACCTAGTTGCAGAATGGCCTGCAGCATACCTCGCCCAACGCCTTCCTACAGGTGTCGTTGTCAGTACATTTGTTGCCACTTGGGGCGTTATTCTCATCTGCACATCAGCATGTCAGGAATTTATTGGCCTAGCTGTCACTCGATTCCTTCTCGGTACTTTTGAGGCAGTCATAACGCCAGCGTTCATGCTCATTGTCTCTCAATGGTTTCGAAGAGAGTCACAGCCGGCTCGTGCTGGACTTTTCTACTGCTTCAATGGATTCGGTAGTATGTTTGGAGGTATCCTGTTCTATGGCGTCGGTCAGGCTAAGCATTGGGACGTCTGGCGAATTATTTATGTTCTCTGTGGCGGCATGACAGTTTGCTGGAGCGTGATATTATTCATCTTCCTCCCCAACAATATCCTCACTGCTAAGCGGTACACTGTGGAAGAACGCGCCATGCTAGTTGCTCAGAGCGCCAAAAACCGCACAGGTGTTTTCAACCGGAAGATCAAGAGAAACCAAATCCGGGAGGTATTTGTCGATCCGCAAGTTTGGATGTTGTTCTTCTTCACGTTGTTAAATGAGACAGTGAATGGTGGTATTGCAAACTTCTCGAAGCTGATCGTTAAGGGATTTGCACACGATGCTCTCCTCACTACAGCATATGGCATTCCTTATGGCGCTACGACAGCAATCTTCATGTTTACTGGCCCTTATGTTGCATCAAAGTTTAAGAATGTTCGTACCATCGTCATGATGGTTTGGCTATTGCCCACAACTGTCGCTGTTTGCCTTTTCTGGCAATTACCCCGGTCAAACAAAGGAGGCCTCCTCGCTGGGTACTACATGGTAAGTTGCATCACGAACAAAGTAGACATGCTTTCTTGAGCTAACGCACCTTGGATAGTGTGCATCCTTCATCGGATCTCTCATCGTCGCCCTCCAAATGCCTGCAAGCAACGTTGGCGGCTATACTAAGCGAACCACGTCTACGGCATTCGTGTTCTTAGCCTACTGTATTGGTAATATTGTCGGGCCCCATGGCTTTTTAGGATCAGAAGCCCCGATCTACCAAACCGGCTGCAAGCTCATTTTAGGCTGTACCGTTGGCCAAGTTGTTCTAGCTGCATCGTTACGGGTATTGTTGATTCGTCGAAACCGAATTCGAGATGCCCAGGGACCTGTTGTCGACGATGAAGACGCTGTATTGCAGGACCTGACGGACTTTGAGAACCCCAACTTCCGATATTCGTACTGAGATGCCAGATACCAAGATCCGTGACGTACCACGGGTTACTGAGTCGGCACTGCAAACCAAATGTGCCCGGTGGGTAGCAATAGTTTAGGGTCAAGGATGTGCGTAGATTTTCATAGAGTGAAATGACATTGAGCTATGCTATTTACTTGCATCTCATTCTTCCCCCGTATTGACATTCCAGTAGTTGGTTAGATAGCTTACGAGGCTCAGAGAGCATATAAGAGACGTGCGAGGTTAACTATTATGCTAGTGAAGACGAGCAGTCCTTGTGTGGGCTGCTAAAGCTTCATTTAAATACAGTCCGGCTGAAGAAAATACTACTATATTTCTTCCTGTTGTAAAGTACTCTGAAGAGCCGACTTGCAAAGTATAAGCCATTTTCGCCCCACGACCCTGGTTCTTGCGCCCTTGGCTTCAATCCTGAGCTGACATCCAATATACCCACATCGGCATCTAAAACAGGGGCCCGTAGTTTTGAAGTCAAACAACAAGACCCCGCGGGAACATGTAGCCGCGGAGGTTGATTGGCTTGCTTCGATGCGGAGTCGCAATGGCACGGATAAATATAACCTCTGATCTATGGCTCGAATAACAATTTGATTCTTTTGCCCAGCAGATTGAACTATGTCGCATAACGATAAAGGGGACTCCTCAACTCAGGGGAAAGTTCGCAGCACAGTTGGAGATTCCCGACTGCCGAGCGGGTTGTTCTCGAAACTGCTACTTGCACTTTCTACATTTCTTGGCTTGATAGCGTGGTACTCTCAGAGAAGAGAACCGGCATGGAATTCGCCACACCCGGTTGTAGAACTCCGTCAAGGGACGATCATCGGAAAATTGGTCGATGATGGCAGCTTTCCAGAGCCACTCGAGGGGTTTATGGGCATTCCTTATGCTCTACCCCCAGTAGGGCAGCGCAGGTTCCAACCTGCCGAGCCCGTACCAGAGAGCAATGACACTATCGAGGCGTATTATCTGGGTCCAAGGTGCTGTCGACTCGACTGACTCTGTATCATCGAACAGATACTAACACTAACTTCATAGGTGCCCTGGCATTCAGTTGGTGCCTTTTCTAAAAGACCCTGTCCTTGGCCCGGACTACGAATCAGAAGACTGCCTGACTATCAATGTGTGGCGCAAAGGGGGCCACACATCTGGCAAGGGCAAGCTTCCGGTTGCTGTACTTATACCTGGAGGGGCTTTCAACCGCGGTGCGGCACGTATGCACAACACACACTCCATGTTAGCATTCTCTGATGAGCCGTTTATCGCCGTCAGCATGCAGTATCGCATCGGTGTTTTCGGAGGATTGAATACGGAGCTAACCGCCAAAGAGGGCGTTCTGAATCTTGGATTGAAGGATATGTACGTTGCGCTGGAATGGGTGCGAGACAATATTGCATCATTTGGGGGCGACCCAAATGATGTTACTATCATGGGGTTGAGCGCAGCAGCACATGGTGTAGGTGGATCTCACCTATCAGATGGCTGTGGCTAATAGCTGGCAGATTGGGCATCTCATCATGGATATCAATCGCCCCGATCAACTCTTTCATAGGGCCATAATGGATTCCGGGGCCCACACAGCGCGAGCTTTGCATGCACCGGACGCCTCCTTAAATACGCAACATCTCCGCGAGCTTCTCGACCTTACGCCTTGCTCGCAATTTGATAACCTACTCGATCCCAAGATATTGAATTGTCTGCGTAACTTGCCGTCCGAAACGATCGATCTTGCGGGTAAAGAGGTGTTTCGGCGCTCCGATCCCTCCATACGCTGGGCGTGGCAGCCTGTAATCGACGGCGATGTGATTTCTAGGCGGCCTCTTGAAGCCTGGAAATCCGGCAGATTCCACAAAGTGCCTATCCTCACCGGCTCAGCCCACAATGAGGGGGCCTACTACGTACCTCGAGCTGCTAACAAGTCCGAAGACTTTGCCAATTTCTTCCGCAGTCTTCTTCCACACCTAAGCGAGGGTGAACGGGAAGAGCTGGAGAAGCTGTACCCTGATCCATCGAAGGATCCCCTGTCTCCGTACATCGAAACTCGTGACATACCAGGATTGGGCTCTCAGTACCGACGCCTCGAAGCAGCTTACGGCCAGTATGCATATACTTGCCCCATTCGCCAGACTGTCATATGGGCAACATCCTACGATGACAGCGCCCCGGCATATCTGTATCACTGGGCATTAAACAAGACTGTCCTATATGGGGCAAATCATGGCGATCAAATGCGATACCAAACTTACAATCGTGAAGTAAGAGAAATATCTCCTTCCCAAGATGAAGTCGCTGGAAAATTTCATGCCTATTGCACTAGCTTCATCACTCAAGGCGGTAACCCGAATGCAATCGCCTCAGGGCGATTCGGAAGAAGACCGGAGTGGAAATCTTTCAAGGATGGAAAAGGGCTTACAATGGTTTTGGGAGAGGGGAACGATGAGAGGGCAGGAGGTTGGGGGACAGGTACTGCTGCGAAGCTCGTTGACTACAAATGGGGTGAGGATCAATGTGAATTTTGGTGGAGGGTTTCCTCAAAATGGGAGGATTAGGGGGTCGGGAGAAATGCTCCATGCGCTCGTAATTACTTTGAGAAAGGTTGTTTGGCGGGACAAAGATAGGAGCGGGAATCGACCGGCTCGTGAGGAATTGTTATATATATAATTCCGAATATACGCAAGCAAGACCCAAGACAATCATGGTTGGGGAGGCAAACTTTTCAAGACAATTTCACACTGTTCGCTATCCTGCCTTCTCTGCCACATGAGCCTCTTGTTCATGTTGTGCATTGAACGCGGTATGTCCGCTGAGACCGTGGTTCAGGGATGACATGCATCATCTACTTCATCCTCAAGAACCTGGCAGTACACGCAAGGTTGAAGAAAGAGGTTCGTCCCACGTACGACCTTGTTGGGGATATTGATATTACACCCACCACGAAACTGGGGAATATTATGTCTGTTCTTAAAGAAGGGGTCCGAATGTTCCCTACGGCAACTTAGGATATACCACGTGTCTCCTGGAGTTACTGTCGTGTGACACTACGTTCCCAAAGGTGTAAGACGACGATTCATATGCTCTCTACTAAGTGTTCTCAACTAACCCTCGTCTACAGCGGATTTTCGTGTCTTCTTGGGCTGCCACACACGACGAGCGCTTTTGACACGAACCCTACGCATTCAAGCCTAAGCGATGGATCGATCCGGATAACACCGACAAAAGAGCCATAAGCCAACCTTTCTTCACTGACGCTCGATTCAGTCCTGGAAACTGACTTCCAGTCCTTCCCTGTCTCAAATGTACTGCGCATGAGACTAATCAGTCGCTCCACGTTTGCCTTTGGTCAAATGGCTCTCCGACTGCTCAAAGTGGTTTACGCTTACGACATGGAGATATTAGACAAGGAACTAGAATAGACCACCACATGTAGAATGAACTTTCTCTGGTGGAAACCGGATTTGAATATACGCTTCACTCTGTGAACCGCTTAGAGGATTATACTAGCGACACCTGAATGTCTAGTTATTTTGCGCTCAATCCCCTGCACCGCAATTTCGCGCTCCTTTTTCCTCTAGAGTTGTCATTAAATGAAGGCTTTCAGAAACTCTACTAAAGTCATAATCGCCATAGCCTGCCCATACGGCATGCTTGTCCGCGGGATGTTTTTATAGTGCTGCAAGTCGTGCCCCATTCCCGTGCCAAACGAGGTATTGAGAAGCTCTCCCTCAGGACTAATGTTCTCCAAAACTGCTCGGACGGCCTTGATGCCCATATCACGATAGTCGCCACCAATATACTTGCGCCTCTCTGCCTTTAGGATGCCATACGCAAATCCAGCCGTAGCGCTCGCTTCAACATAAGATCCCTCTTCTTCTGGTATATCCAATAGAGTTCTCCAAAGTCCATTAGATGCCTGCAGTTGAGCAAGTGCTTGACACTGTCTGTCAAGTGTGCTTAGCAGATGCATACGAATCGGATCTTCAGAGGTAAGTCCCAATAACTCAATGAATTCAGGAATGACAATCGTAATCCAGCTATTGCCACGCCCCCATAGTGCATTGGCAAAATTATGCCCGCCTTCATTAAAAGTCCAGCCGTGGTAGAACAGGCCTGTTTTGGAGTCGAAGAGATATTGAATATGTAAGAGAAATTGCCGCTTTGCTTCAGCCACATAGTGCGGGCGATTCAGCACAAGGCCAATTTTTGCCAGGGGCATGACTGTCATCATCAGGGTGTCATCCCACAGTTGTTGGTCGTTAACCTCAAGATATGTTATGTGTTGGTATCCTCCGTACTTTGTCCGCGGCAAGTCATGGTATGCCCATTCTGCCCAACTGTCGAGCCACGGCAAATAAGACTGGTTTCCCGTTCTCTCATAAACGTAGGCGAGTGTCAGGAAGACTGCCATAGTGTTAATGTTCTTTCCTTTGTGTCCCTCCTTGAAGCGTGCTTGAAACCAGTTTTCAATAATTTGGAGCCATTGGGAGTCGTCTGTCAGCTCATAATATTTCCAGATTCCGTACAAGCCGATTCCGTGTGTCCATTCCCAATCATTCCAACCTTTAGTGTCAATAATGCGGCCATCATCGAGTTTGAGCAGAAATTCTCCCGTGGTATCCTCAATATTGACAAGTTGATTGATGAGGAGTTGGATTTGTTCGTGGATTTGGGCGGCTGCTATGCCCTCAACATGACTCGGCATTATGGCAGCTTGGGACTTAGCGTCTAGGAAAGTTGACAAATCTCACCAGCAACAGCGTAATTAGGTTTGAAGAGAATTCCTCGCAACACTTTCTCAGTTTCCCAGGTAAGATACCAAGCACCATTTAGAACAGCTGGCCTACATCACTAAATGTTCGGAGGTCAGTGAGGGTCATCACTGGCGGGATTTCTTTCTCGTGCTCGGGTAAATGGAGGCCGACGACTGTGTTCTATGCGATTAAGCGTGCGAGTAGAATCTGCCGATTATTCTCTAGTTGGAGTATTTGATAGGTGGTGGCACGACCGCCCCCGCGATTCCATGAGGAGCAATGCCCCAGTCTCGGTACAAAGTCGACCCCATCCTCACCTTGGGGTCTCGGAAAAGGTCCCCCCACTCCAGCCGTGTAATGCCCTGGGACTTGGCTGACTCTGTCGTTACCCCAGCTCTGTTGATATATCTCCATTTATCCCGCATGTCATTCTCCTCTTTTTCGATTCGAGTCGTCTAACAACACCGCGAAGAAACAAGGTACCTCGGGTCAAACAAACCACGAGCAGTAAGCACAACCCCTGTCGTACCCCAGTCTAACCTTCAATCCCAATAGAAGTTTGGTATTTGGCTGCTATGAAATATTGATAATCATTTCTGGGGAGCACCAATTGCTACACTATGCAATGCGCTTCACCGAGCCGGGATCTCATACTTTTCTCAAGCACTAGTATGGCTCAGATTCTAGTCGATTAGGATAGCACAAGATTGAAGGAGCTCCCCAGCCTCGGACTTGTGTCACAAGTGCCCTGTTGTCCTGCCTTTGCGTTGGAAAGGTTACGAGAATAGCGACTGCATTTTTCGCAATCATCATGCGGAAGGATGGCTCACACCAGGCTTTGAGACCCTAGGTTTATGGCAAATCCCAATCAACTTAAGGGTAGAACTCCGTTAATGCCCAGTTCGAGCAAATGTCGCATGAAGCAGAAGAGCAACGAAATGGGTCGGGCAAGGTCGACAGTGAACTGGCTCGGTATATGTATACAGCCGAAATTTAGATTCAACTTGCGCCCGACCGAGCCCGCCAACTTCGGGTCAAGATTGAAAGGCGCGTTCTGTCTGTCATGGTCTGAACCTATTTTCTACAGGCCATCGACAAAGGCACACTGTCATTTGCTGCAATCATGGATCTTCTCCCCGACACAGGCCTCGCCAATGCCGACGGGCCGCGGACTGCTTAGGGGATTATCAATATCTCCTAAGTACTAGCAGACTGGTAGAAAACTAACCTTCACTTTTCAGTTTGCTTGGCTATCGACGTGTATTTGCATTGCCGTTCTTGTCGTGGAGTATCCTCAGAACTACATCATCGCGCGAGTCCCCATCGCCAAATACATGAGCTTCGGTATCATTGCCTGGGGTGTCGTGCCCACCTGTTCCGCTGCTTGCACAGTTTTCTTGGGGCTGGTCAGCGTTTGCACCTTGCTCGGCATCTTCGAGTTAACTTTTCAACCGGCGTTTGTGCTCCTCTCATTCATGCGGTTCAAGCGAGAAGAACAAGCTGCCCAAGTGACATAGCAGTAGGTTGATTGCTTCCCCTGCGCTTTCACCTCTGATTAATAGTAGATGATCTGGGTACATGATGAACAATTCACCTTGAAAGGTGGAGTTTTAGCATACTTCCCCTCTCTGATCAACTTCAGTTCTTTGCGAAGCTAGCAATAGCTATTCTTGAGTTACGGTGTTAACTCTATCATCTTCGGTATGTTCGTGAGCTAAGGGATGCCCGACTAGCCCATGCTTACGAAGATCTGGGCTTTGCTATCAGATCACTCTTTTCCCGCTATCATTATGAGAAGTTTCACTCGACTGTAAAGACTATCAAGACTCATATTAAGAAATGTTATCCAAAGCTCAAGGGTTAGCGGCTGTAATAATTCGCAGTTAACAACAGTATTTCATTTTGCAAGTGCTTTGCACGTATTGCAGATTACCTAACAGGCTGATCTTGATTGTTTTATTCTGGAAGAAGAGCTACTTTTTTTAAATCAGAAAGGTGGGTGCCAGGGCTTAGGGCCTACTTCCAAACTTATACTACAAAAATATACGCAGTATGTGAACCTCAGTGGTTTGAATCGCATATTAGTCTTATCTTAGACGCAATAGAACTTAATAGCTATTACGGATTGTACCTAATAATATATTACCTTCTTGCTGACAGGTAGCACTAACAGGGCTATAAATACACGTTAGTCCTAGAACACAGTCTATTTTTACTCCCAGATTTTACTTTAGATTCCCCTTAATTTTTTATTTTTTTTTTTCCATTCTCACCTTCTCCCCAGATTTCATAGTCACAACACGATTTTTATCAGCGTGCATCCTAACATCCATGTAGATGCCTCGGCCTACCGCCCACAGTTGAACTTAGACAATCGCCGTCCTGCGCCCGATCCAGCGAGACATTATAGGTTGGCAATCCAAGCATTTAATACGGTCGTTTCCGAGCTCACTATAGAAGAGCAGAGTAAGTTGCGAGATATTATTATAGACAAGGGATACAAGGTTCACCATAACGCCCGCTAAACCCCGACTCCGCACAAACTATTCAAGCTACTTCAGAATGGCCCAGGGAGAGTGCACAAGGAGCACGATGCGCTTTTCTGGTTGCTTAACGTTATTTATGGGCATGACAACGGGATTGAGAGTATCCGGCAAAAGTGGGAAGCAAAGAGAACAGAGGATGGGAAACGATGGCTACCTACTCCCTTTACATTCCCCCGCCCTGTGAATCCGAGAACGGACACAATAATCCAAGGAATGAACTATTACGGGTTGTCAATGAACGAGGACCAGGCGCCTACTACCCAGCAGAATAAGAACCAGGCTCTCATTGCCTATAACCAGGCTTTTATTGCACAGAACCAGGCTCTGATTGCGCAGAACGAGAACCAGACTCTGACTACCCAGTAGGACGGGAAGCAGGCTCTAACTTCCCGGGACGAGAACCAGACATCAACTTCCCAAGGCGCTTCTGGAACCACTCCTCCCGCCCAGACTCAGCATGGAAGCATGTTCTTTAGTACGCTCCCGCTCCCGATATTAGCTGTGATCTTTCTTACTGACATATCTTACCAGGCGCAGAGCTTCCAGCTGATGAGCAAACCCGCGTTATGGCCGAACAAAACCAATCACCATCGCCCTTTCTTCCTGCCGGACAGCGAGCGAGCGAGCGATCTCAATCACCCTCCTGCTGGCGCTCAGAGCGAAGTAGAATACTCTCCGAAGCTTATTCTTCCCGCCACTTCCCAGCCAGGTAGTATGACCGACTCAAGCTCGAAACTCGGCGCAGAAATAGCAGCACTTTCTCGTGAAGTCATAGAGGAGATGCCACGTCGGGATAGCTTTGCTTTTGATCTGTCGCCTATCAGGAATGCAGTGCGACGTAACTTCCTCGAGCGCATTGAGAAGTCCCGACATGGGATTGACCAGATGCAGGACAATTAATATAGAAGGGTGCACTTTTAGGACAGGCTTTCCCTCCGAGCTCCTCGTTAGTTTGTTTCATATTCCCTTACTCTCCATGATCTAACTAAGAACTATCCCAGATCCCGAGCAAGACCCAAGATCCGACGCTGTTGCTAAACCAAGTGGTAATACCCCCTTTCTCCCTGCGGTCGACATCGAGACTCTGTCTGGCTATCCTGCTTCCATAGCTGAAACCGGACGTTCTCGGGCCACGCATCCCCCAGCCCCTACTAAGGTTGAGAGCTAGTCAGCGCTTCTCCATCCCGTAGTCGATATTGGCCCTCCGTATGGTCTTCCTCCCCTGTTCAGATTGATTCAACCCTCGGCAAATAACCTCGAATGCGGCCTGTATGCCATTGTTCATAGCATCCGTGCTCAGATGCCATGGGTCAGCGCTCCGACGGTTGGAGAGCTACGTCATGTCTCCACGAACGATACGCTGGCTGCGCGGAATGCTCCAGTCAATATGTTTAATACCAGGAACTTCGCTATTGATCAATTGGCTGGGATCTTGCAGCTTTAGGGTGAGCAGCATGGCCTACTCCTGCAGCTTGGTGTATTCAGAGCTGAGAGTCCACCAATGCGTATCTATCGGGATGCGCACAGGATGAGGCTCTGGATTTACAACGACGATGCGGAAGATGCTGGGTCACTTTATGGTCATTTCTCGGGTGTCTGACATATGGACACTCCCGATGGAGGTATTGAACCCCAGGACGAACCAAGTGGCAGTCAGAATACCAGCCTCCCGGATACAGGCAATAATCAGGCTCAACGGAGAAGCGGTGAACAGAGAGAAGGTAAATTCTCGTTTAAGAAGGCGAGATAGTTGCACCGAACTCGTTAATGTACCGGGATAGACCCTGTCAGGAATCAGATTGATAATTTAGGACAACAGATTGATAAGGCCAATACCCGCGCCGTTTTTTGTAACCCCGGCCTGCCGAGATCCCGCGTGAATGAAAAGTACCACGGGAGCCGGCACCAAAACCTTCACGTTTAAATCTCCCCGCATTCCTCGGCTCCGAACGGAGATCGTATTCACGCCTTGAGAAGATCAATAAGGGAGAAAGGGATTAAAAGGACGTGATTTTTCTTCTTAATTCTTTCTCCTAAGTGTAAGTAACATGCATATCGCTATGGAACCCAAGACGACGACCACCGAAGACCGGCTACTGGTCATTTACCGCGAGAATGACAACGAGAACCCGCTCAACTGGCCTTCGCGCAAGAAATGGGCCGTCACAAATGTTTTATCTGCCACCGGATTTAATCGCATCCTGGTATCGACAGTTATGGCTCCGGCATTATCGCGAATCGCCAGCGATCTCTCCATGAACTCCACCGAAGCCGCCATGTCTCTGAGTATCTACTTGTTGGCTACCGCATTTGGACCCCTTGTTGTTGGTCCATTATCTGAAGTCTACGGTCGTCAATCAGTCCTGCATGCATCCAATCTGTGGTTCCTGATCTGGAACATTGTGTGCGGCTTTGCCACTACCAAGGAACTGTTGATTGCTGCCCGTTTCTTGGCCGGGTTCGGCGCCAGTTCGATATACGCCCTTGCTGGTGGTGTACTCGGTGATGTTTGGTCGCCAGCTCAGCGCGGAAAATCGCTTGCCATTTACTTAGTGGTTCCGCTACTGGGCGCCTGTGTCGGCAAGTAGTTCACAACGACTGGACAATGGCAAGAAGCTAATGATGCAATGCAAGGGCCAATCGTGGGTGGTTTCATGACAGATAGGACATCCTGGAGGTGGATGTTCTGGTCAACTTCCATTTTCCAAGCCTTGATGATCATCTTCTCTCTAACAACATTTCGAGAGACGTATGCCCCTTTGCTACTGAAACGCCGAGCCCGAAGCCTACGCCAGGCCACTGGCCAACAATATCAAACTCTGGAAGAGCGTCTTTACGGCGATAAAGGAGTGTGTTTGATTATTTCTCATGCTTTATCGCGGCCATTGCGCTTGCTTGCGTTGCATCCCATCATTCAAGTGGTTTCTCTGATCTCGGCATTCAACTATGGCCTCTTGTACATCTGCCTTTCCAGTTTTGCCGAGCTTTGGATCAAACAGTACGGGCATTCACGGGAAATAAGCGGTCTTCACTACATTGCGTGTACCCTCGGTGAGATTATAGGATCGCAGCTTGGCGCCACCCTTATGGACCGTCTCTTCGCCCGCATGCAACGGCGCAACGATGGATACCATTCGCCGGAAGGTCGCATACCACTTGCGTTTCCGGGTGCCATTATTGCACCCCTCGGTCTCGTACTCTACGGCTGGGCAGCTCAGTATCAACTGCACTGGGCCGCCGTTGACGCAGGTATGGTCATCACCACGTTCGGGATGCAATTTGGCGGTATGGCACTGCAGGCTTATGTGATTGACGCGTATCCGGAACATACCTCGAGTGCATTAGCGGCGTCACAATTCATTAAGAGTTTGACTGCCTTCCTGTTCCCTCTCTTTGCTCCGATTATGTACGCCCGCCTGGGATATGGCTGGGGTAATAGCGCGTTAACGCTGGCGGGGCTTGTAATTGGAGTTCCAGCCCCTTTAATCATTTGGTTGTTCGGGGCCAAGCTCAGGGCGAGGGCTGAGTCAAGCTTTTAATGCTATGGATAAGCTCACAGCGAGGACATAATTCCCTTTGTTCGACAAGGTTGCCGTCTATTCTCATATGCAATCTACTTGCTATGAACCTATTCAAAGCTGTCAGGACAGTCAGTTATTATTTGCTTGAATATCATCTAAAAGAAACTTTTGCTCAATCCCCGGTAGCTTTTAAGCATGCAAGACATCTTGGAATGTTGTGTCAGGAACATGATCGGCCGTTCACTACACTCGGGCCCCGAGTCGTGATAGATCTTCCATTCCCGAGTTAGTTTTCGCGAAGCTCAAAGCTGATACTCTCATCGCGACCAATGGCCCTGTAAGGATTCAGAGCCTCTCGAGGCGTTCGAGATCTTTTGCCCGCGACACTATCCTATCCTAGAGTAGTACCACTGCCAAGGAAAATAGCCTGGAGAACGTAAGCGAACGTACGGTGAAATAGGGATGGAAAGGATAGCAAGAAGCCTCGGTCAAATTGACCAGGACTGTTATATAGTTCCCAGACAGCATGTCAAAACAAGATCGTATTCATACGTTGTGCCCTTTTTGTTTCGATTCAGCAAATTTTTGCACCAAACATTAAGGGTATTTACCCTGTACCCATTGGATTATTGACGTTATCTCGTCTCGTGACCGGGGGTTCACATTTTCAATAATTAATATTGCAGAGGGAAAAAACGATATGGAATAACATTTCTTATCTTTTTTGCTTCTGTTTTCGTGGAATCTTTGTGGTAGGTTTCCTAGAATTTACACTCCTAAGCGAAGTCACATTTAATTGGATGGACCTGTGCTGAATCTTTTAGATTAGGGAACCAACTTGGAGCGAGGCACCTGCACGGACATATGGGGAACATGGACAACCGACAAAGGCTTGAACAATCCGGGGTAACGGAATTTTCTCCCTAGAGCGGGCAACGATGCAACGCTAGGTCTCACGTTGGATAACAGTCGGGGGCAGAAATGGTGGGCGACTCTAACGGAAGGAAGGCCTAGAGCGTTTTCACATGCCGCTCAGTCTTCGGTGTCTACTTCAGCATCCGAAACGATGACTTCTGAGGAACCCTCGTACCCTCTTTCCCCACATACCCCGCCAAGGCCTAGTGAATGCTATCGGGAATCGGCATCCAAATCAAGGACCGATAGGTTGACGTCGCTGTCTTCGGAACGGCAACATTGGATCTGTCGCCGAAAGCTACAGCTTTACCTGAACCTAGATCTTGTAATAAATAATTCTTTTCAGACTGCGATTCCAACCTCTCAACATTACTAAGTCCCCGTCGATTATCTCAGCAGTTTTTGTTCAAACGGACAGCCTGGGCTTATCACAAGGCTATTTGTCGGCGCGACAACTCTTGCAGACGTCAATATTCGCATTCGCTTCAAAAATGAGAGGACTACAATGCACAGGGGCTCCTGTAGCACTCCTGCGCCCGCGCCAATGCTGCACGAGATCCTTGTATAGTCTGCTTTCATTCACTGCAACGGCCAGTGCGAGTGGAAAACGAGTGGCAGCTCATAGAGAATTTGGAACTACCCGTGCACCATTGTCTGCCAAAGACCCCTTGACTTCCATGAAGAAGAAGAGAGGTGGCTCCAAGGTATTTAAGTCAGCTGCAGATGCGGTGGCCGATATCCAGAGTGGTTCGACCATCCTCAGCTCTGGTTTTGGCCTGTGTGGTGTGGCTGGTAAGGGCTGCGGCTTCATCAATGCTTTCAAAGTCTGTCAAATGCTAACTGTCTTTGCTTTGGACAGAAACTCTCATTGGCGCTCTCCACGATCGAGGCCCTTCACTCCATTCGCTCACGGCCGTCTCAAATAACGCCGGAAAGGAAGGCAAAGGAGGGCTGGCCGTGCTTACAAAGTCTGGACAAGTCACTCGCCTGATACTTTCATTCCTCGGAAACAATAAGGTTCTCGAGAAGAAGTATCTGACTGGCCAGATCGGCGTTGAGCTTTGCCCTCAGGGAACCTTGGCCGAGAGGATCCGAGCAGCCGGTGCTGGAATTCCAGCCTTCTTCACGCCAACAGGAGCGAGTAAGAATTGCGGAAGCTACTATCCCATGACGATGAATAGTTGCTAACTTTCTGTAGACTCTTTGATTGAAGAAGGGAAAATTCCCTCGCGCTTCGATGAATCAGGAAATGTTGTGGCGTACGGGCACAAGCGTGAGAGGCGCGAGTTCAATAACAAGGCGTACATCATGGAGACGGCTTTACCTGGCGATGTTGCCATCTTGAGGGCCTGGAAATCTGACGAGGCCGGCAATTGCGTCTTCCGGTACACTACAAAAGCATTCGGTCCCCTCATGGCTAAAGCTGCCAGCCTCACTATTGTGGAGGCAGAGAACATTGTTCCCCTTGGAGCCATCGACCCCAATGATGTTGACTTGCCTGGCATTTTTGTCGACCGAATCGTGCCGGCCACTGCGGACAAACACATTGAAATTCCAAAGCTCAGGGAATCTGTCTCCAGTAGTGGCGCTACCCCGAGTGATCAACAAACACGCCGCAACCGCATTGCTCGCCGTGCCGCAGAAGAGCTCCAAGAGGGGTTTTATATCAATCTCGGAGTTGGCCTGCCGACTTTGGCGCCGAGTTTCCTGCCCGCCGAGCGCAAGGTATGGCTACAGTCGGAAAACGGAATCCTAGGCATGGGACCCTATCCTGCCACGGAGGATGAGATGGACGCCGATATCGTCAATGCTGGCAAGGAAACCGTGACGCTCGTTCCAGGCGCATCCACTTTCGATAGCTCAGAGTCTTTTGGCATGATTCGCGGTGGCCATGTTGATGTTTCCATACTGGGTGCGCTCCAAGTCAGTGCATGTGGCGATTTGGCGAACTACATGATTCCTGGCAAAGTTCTAAAGGGTATGGGCGGCGCCATGGACTTGGTTTCCAACCCGGAGCAGACTAAAATCGTGGTGACAACGGAGCACGTGGCCAAGGACGGCAGCTCCAAGATTGTGCAAGATTGCAGTTTGCCACTGACAGGTGCGCGAGTTGTTAGCACAATCATCACAGATCTTTGTGTCTTCCAGGTTGACAGGACATCTGGGGTTTTAACCTTGACGGAGCTGGCGCCTGGCATTGACGTGGAAGAGATCAAGGCCAAGACGGATGCTACTTTTAGGGTGGCAGACGACCTGAAGGTGATGGATTAGAGATTAATTCCCGCACTCTGTGTTGTAAATCGTAGACATGGTGCACATAGCCAAGGATGATGTTATTTTGAATGTTAAATGTATATACTTCGCCTAAGAAATCACAAGCTTTGTCCACATGGAATAAGTCGCTATTCGTGCGCCGCCCCTTTGCTGATGCCGAAGACTCGCCTCGCGTACATTTTCAATCTTAATCGCTTAAATCATGCGTCTAAATAATTTTGTACAGTGAACTTACATCTTTGTTCTCGGCGTGGCAAAGTTTCTACCTCCCAACGCTTCCGATATTGAGTCTACAGAGTTCAAGATCCACTCGCCGCCTTCGTCTGTCGCGAGCCACTCTGCGCCATCTACAACCTCCTCACCCTCCGCCTTGAAGCTGCCATCCTCTATTGCCTTTCGTAGACCGAAGATGTGGCTCAAGACCTGCGGGCCTACACCCGACTGCGCGCGCAGACATGAGATCGCAATGACGCTTGTCAACACACGGCCAGTCTTGGCAAGGCCGTGCCTGTCTCCCGCGGGGTCAGATAGCAATGGGCCGTAGTGGCTATTGAGGATGTGGACAGGTAGATCAGGATGTGATGTAGCGAGCTTGTCGACCAGCTTATTCTCGAATGGTGCGTAGACACTGTCCCATAGACCTCTCCCGCGGCGCGTCACCTCGGCAAGGTTGGCTTCGGTGGGCTGACGGGTAGGTTTTGTAGCTAGCTGGGACCTCACATCGGTCGGGAGGGAGGCGTAGAAGGCGTTGAGACAGTTAATATTACGAGGGATGCCATTGAAGGAAATACATTTCAATCCCACTTCACGTATCAGCTCGGCGACGTGAACTTTGGGGTTGCTAATTCCTGACGAAGGCGCAGCCGCTTCGGACGCAATGCCGTGTAGGAGGGTGAGGGACTCGGGGGAGTTGAGGGTGAAGGTTGCTGCAGACTGGGAGTTCAAGTTAGACAAATAATCGTTGCAAAGGTTGATACCACGTACCGACAGCGTGACCCACGGCTTCAACCCCACGCCTCGCTTAGCAGCGTCGCGTGCAATTGCCCTGTAAGCCTCGGCAACCCTTGGCGTGGCCGGTGTTGGGTGAGGCGCCGCGATGGGTGCATTGATGAGCGCCTTGAGATTGGGGGAGAGTTTTGACATGATGTTCACGACCGGCGAAGGTTAGCGCCTACTGTATCGAATCGTCGGATTTGAAACTTGCAATGTCGATGGAGGTGCCGCCATCTTTTAAAGACTGCGACAGCCAACCGACAGGTGCATAATGCAACAGCCGAAAGATGAGGTCAGGTGGGTGGAGGCCGAGAATTTCGCGCCTCAGATCTGAACTCCGAGGTTGTCATCATGGCCGCGAAGCCATGTGGGGCTGTAGGGTAGCAGGTTAGCCTAAACAAGCGACCCAGTTTGCGTGGGTGCTTCTCCCCGCGTCACCCCACCGTGACCTAAGCAAGCTTGAAGCTCGTGAACCTCGTTTTTTTAGCACCGTCAATACCAACAATCTCGCTTCAGCATCGCGAGCTTAGGCCGGGATCAATCTGACGCGGTACCATCTGATCAAACGTTTTTTTTTTTCTCTTTTCTACTCTTGACTTTCATCATGTCCGACGATGAGGACTTTATGCAGGAGTCAGATGAGGAGCAGTGCGTGCATCGCGACAAACTCGAGTAGAATTACGTCTTGCAGGATTGGCGCTGACTCTCGCAGATATGATTTCGAATACGAAGAAGATGACGAAGAAGACTCCGGCGATGTCGATATCGAAAACAAGTACTACAACGCCAAGCAGCTGAAGCAATCGGACCCTGAAGATGCCGTGGGCGAATTCCTGGGCATACCGCCCTTGGAGACGGAGAAGGGAGAATGGGGCTTCAAGGGCTTGAAGCAGGCTGTGAAGCTGGAATTTAAGCTCGGACAGTATGAAAAGGTATGAGGCTTAGCATCCGGGCAATCATGGTCCTGTGGCTCATTATCGTTCATCTGGTAGGCGGCCGAACACTACGAGGAGCTCCTGACCTATGTCAAATCCGCCATCACACGAAACTACTCGGAGAAATCCATCAACAACATGCTCGACTACATTGAAAAGGGGACGGATAATCCAGAGGCCGTTCGATGCGTGGAGAAATTCTACTCCCTTACCTTGCAGAGCTTCCAAAGCACCAACAATGAGCGACTCTGGCTCAAGACAAACGTCAAGTTGGCCAAGCTTCTTCTCGATCGCAAAGACTATGCCGCCGTCACCAAGAAACTGCGCGAGCTCCACAAAGCGTGCCAACGTGAGGATGGTACCGACGATCCCAGCAAGGGCACTTATTCTCTTGAGATATATGCCCTCGAGATACAAATGTCGGCCGAGACAAAAAACAACAAGCAGCTGAAAGCACTGTACCAGCGCGCTTTGAAAGTCAAATCCGCCGTGCCCCATCCCCGCATCATGGGTATTATTCGTGAATGTGGCGGCAAGATGCACATGAGCGAGGAAAACTGGAAGGGGGCACAGAGTGACTTCTTTGAGTCATTCCGCAATTACGATGAGGCTGGCTCTCTACAGCGCATCCAGGTGCTCAAGTACCTCTTGCTGACCACAATGCTCATGAAGTCTGATATCAACCCGTTCGACTCGCAAGAAACAAAACCATACAAATCCGACCCTCGCATCTCGGCGATGACAGAGCTTGTTGATGCATTCCAACGCGACGATGTTCACGGTTACGAGAAAACGCTGCAGAAGAATCAAGACCTTCTATCCGATCCTTTCATTGCGGAGAACATCGACGAGGTGACCAGAAACATGCGCACCAAGGGCTTAGTCAAACTGATCGCACCATACACTCGGATGAAGCTGTCGTGGGTCGCCAAGCAACTCAAGATTTCCGAGCCAGAGGTTCAGGATATCATTGGTTTTCTTATCATTGATGGGAAGATCAACGGGCGTCTGAATCAGCAGGAGGGTATTCTCGAGATCACATCCGATGCAGACAGGGAGCGGATTGCCGCCCTGCAAGGCCTAACGACATCCATATCCGATCTCTTTGCAGCAGTCTTCGCGGAAGGTGAGGGGTTCCGCAACAACGAGCTGCAATCCGTAGACGATGAAATGCAGGCCTTGCGGAGCAGTAGCAAATGGAACCGAGGCCAGTGGGCCACGCCTCCAATGGGAAAAGGAAAGAGAACAAAAGCCAGTGAATTGACTTGATGCGGATGCGGACTTTCCACCCATCCAAGCACGGCAGATACTGCCCTCTCAACACCTCTTCATTCAAGGCTTAACAGTGGAGTAGGCCGCCTATTACGCCGTGACGACGAAATGCCGTTGCCTACGAGAATCACCGGGGCAATTTTGTTCGCATTGGACGGGACGCAGAATTGCACGTACCACAACAGGATGGTCAGAGGGACAAGACAGGGCCATGGTGCTAATCACAGCGCCACACGCATCAGACGAAGGATTACGTTCTCAGTCGGAGTGCGGAAAGCGGAAACGTGCCCTAGGATAGAGAAATGGGGAGGAGGAACACTTCCTTTGGCGCAAAAACACTATCATGAGGATATCGAGGAGGCCTGAGTAGCGCCATAGCAGGAGTTCACTTTGTTTCCCACCCCTGGCCAGTGTACCAGTTCTTGAGTCAACACGCTGCCTTCTAGGTTCCTCTTAGACTAGATTTAATGTTCCCTGGCGGGCTATCACTTTGATTTCCCAAACTTACGGACCCTAGTCCTCTGGCTTTGCGCTGGCCATCTCCCCTCTGATATACCAGGCATATTGGGTTTCCCGAACCCATACAGTACTCATCAATTAGGAGTAGGACGGCGACGTTGCATTAGGTGGTCGCACAGCATAAAAGATTTGCAGCCTAGGTAAGTTTGTACGTCCAGGACAAGTGGACCCCTCTGCCGTTATGAGGCTGGGGTACGAAGCCATGGATCCCATCATCATGGCCATGTTTGATGTGTTTGATACGAAGAATGGCCTGACTTTTGTGTGACGGGTGCTTGTCCAAATATAGGGACAGAAAGACCCTCGAAACTCGGCAAGACTGAAGGTAAGACCTACCCGTGCTTGCCACAACCGTGGCGTATTCGTGATATGAACAGCGGAGCCGTGTACGTCGCTCAAGGTCGCCCGGCGGAGCACCTACGCGAGGGTCATTTGTTTTCGGCCGGCGTCGGTGCGGGTCATATGGTACGACATCAGACTACTGACTAGCACTACTAGTAGTATTATCTATGCCGCCGGCCGCGTTGTGTAACTTGTGTTACGTTCGGCATAGTGATTTCGCGGGCAGTCTTTTGGGCGCGAGAGGGCGAAACAGTCGGGCCTACCGAAATCAAGTACTCATCTTTACCTTTCGAGCTCTTTTGATGATGGCGAATTGGGCCGATTTGAAGTACGTATGATGTCGAGAACTTAGGTATGGATGATCCGTCGATGATTAAAGATTAGCCACGCTAAGAGCATCAGAGGCTAGTGTGCTTTCCGCTGAGGGTCGAGCGAGCCGCACCGGAAACATCCCCGCTGCTACCTTAGAGTAAGGCACATGTGCCAACATTGTCACATCTCGTGTTGCTTTGGTCACTACCATGTAGAGTAGGCAAGTTAGTTGCTCTTGCCAAAGGGTGTGTCTTAGATGAACAGTAAGCAGGAGGAGTTGACGCGCAAGGGCGTTCATGTATCTCATCATAACGAAAACGACAGATTGGAGAGCTTCCCAGTTCAAATTAGGTATCTTGGGTTGCTATAACTTAGATCAGTACCCGTAGTATCGTGCCGGGCACAGAGGCACACGGGCAAGCACGCCGGGCAAGAGGCAACCAAGGAGCAAGAGCAACCGACGCGAAGGTGAAGAGGTAAAGAAACAGAGGGAATTTGGCACCATTAGCTCCGGCGGGGAGTTTGCCAAGTTGCCGACAGAGCGCGAATTCTGGGTTTGGTGCGGTTGTTTGTGCGCCACGAGAAGCTGCTTGGACCGGCTATGGCCGCAAGGGATAGAGACAAGACACATTTCTTTCATCACAGGTTTGCCATTTAACTACTCGTACTAGCTTTACTTTCAACCAGCTACTACTCGTACTAGCGCGGTGATACGGTACGATCGCTGCTTTGTACTAGTCGTAGTCGTAGTCATAGCAGTCGCTTCGCTCCACGAAAAATGTGAGCTCTCATATTTTGACGCGGGGCCGCGAGGATGACAGCGCCGTTGACCATACCACCCACCACATCGCACGGATCGGGTGCGAATCCTTCCCACGCCAGTGGTGTCGAGATCCCTGCTCCAGGGCATGGTTACGAGGTGCTGTATTACACAGACTTGTGCTTGCCTTTCGCTGCCATCGTCATTACCGACAGGTACCTTAGGTCCTGTCGTCTCTTGTGATCCCCCTCCCCCACTGAGGATCAAAGAACTTAGTCCCTAATCGGGACACTATGGACTTCGTAAAAGTCCACTGTATAGCCGCGGATGACGTCCCTGGGCCAAGGCATAAGATGTCGAAGGCAATGGTCGATCTCATACGGAGTAACTATGCCACGATTGCTTGTCTAAACGTCCGATGCGATCAGCAGCGTTCCCTCTTTCAGCCCGTGCCGCTTGTTTGCTTATCATTGCACTACAGAGTAACTAGTCTGGTCGGCTACCCACCTCCTCTTATTACCAAACACCCTGCAGACTGGCACCACCTGGTTGGGCTAATCCTACCAACGGGGACAAGGGTTGCTACTCCGTGCAAGCTACAGCTACGCCGTCCTGTGAGTCGATAATGGATAAGGCACCTTAGTTAGGTTAATTCTTGCCCTGCTAAGTTGTTTGCAGTCAGCCTGGTGACGCAGATATCGCAATCTTTCCGGCCTCCGTCTGCTGGCCGAATCTTGTGAGTACAGATGCTCGTTGGTACGACCGTTGGGCGATCGTTCTCCCTGGCGCGGTTAACAGGTATCAAATCAGTCGGGTCCCTGTTGGTCGCAGCTCGGCGGTCCCAGTGCGCAACGGGAACCGGCATTGTCGGCGGGCCACTAACCTACTCGCAGTGACCGAAACTGCCGCTTGGATTGCTGCCTCTCGGGTTACACACCACCCCTTGTGACGGGAAGGGAGATTGGCCTGCCTGAGGGACCAGGCTTACTAGCCTCAAGTACATGGCCTATGCAAACGGGATCCAACTGCTCTCAACCGTTCCAGCTTGTCTCTTTATTACCAAGAGACGCAGCGCTTTGGCGATCCGATTTTTCTATCGGCCGGAAGTCGACAGGAGGGCTTATAGCAATATTGGCCGTCCAATTGTTGCATCAAACATCAATTCGACCGGCGACCTTGTATTACATGACCAACTCTACCCTCTGGTGTGATTTACTCAGCCGCTCTCCTCTTCCTCTCATTCTTCTTCTTTTTCTCCTCCACCCATCCCCTCATTCTCCTTCCTCTCTCCCATTTTATCTCTCAATTCTCAATTGTCTCTCTCTTTTCTTTTTCTTTCTTCATTTAATCTCGGCCGCCGTTGTTGTCGTGATATCTTTTCTAAACGCTGCCTAAAGCACGTGAAACTTTTGTCAATCCCAGCTACCCCCCGAAGATACAGTAGGCACCGAGGCTGCTAGATCTTTGCCTTGGTTGAGGCGCCATTGCCTTCTCCCGCGATCCCACAATTTTCTGTTTTCTCGAGTCTCCCTCGCTCCTGTCTGTGAGCTGATTGTGCTTGGAGTCTTTCGGCTTGTTCCGAACATCCTGTCTGGCCTCGCACTTACACAGAAGCTTGCGCCGCGTTGGTCACCTTGCCACTCACCGGCCGGTCACCGAGGTGGGACCTTTCAAGATCTATAGATCTAAAGAGCGACGTTACTGCGACCTATCATCGGGCTGCTCGTTCCTCGAGGTCGCCAGATAATACTGTCATCAAGATCAAAGTGACGTGGATCAGCTAGAGAGGATTTTGTTGAGCTTGTTTCCGGTGCTTCTCCGCTTTGCTTGGTTCATCGTCAACGTCGACCTAGCCCCCAGCTGCTCTATTCAACGACTTGCCCTGTTCGTACAGCTTACTTCAGTCATACTAGTCGAGGCGTCGTGGCCACAACCTTCGGCGGGGACACCGACCCTCGTACAAGTAGCTGCATTCAGTCATTGACTTCTCATAACCTGTCCCCGTTGAATTCGGCAAATACCTTGCTGCTGTCCAGGACCTGTGCTTATTACAGAGCACTTCGTGCAAGTACAAGGACCAGCAAAGCCTTTAGTTGGCGGGGAGGACTCCTAGCGTGCATCGTCACCCCACCAGCGGCCCTCACAGAGGCCCCAGAGGCCCCAGAGGCCCCAGGCGACCCACAGGTTCCAGCGACGGCGAGTGTGAGAATCACCTTAACAGCACAGGCCTACCTATACCTGTGCCTATTATCTACCACCAGCCCCTACAACGTCCGCGGCAAAGGCGCGACAAAGGCGCCGAGTATAGCAGTACCTAGCCAGGGAGCGGAAGTGAAAGTGAAAGTGGAAGTGGAAGTGGAAAACAATTGGGGCTCGAGGAGCAGCAACACGTTTGAGGTGCAGCCAGCCCAGCCCAGGCCCGGGCCAGCTGAGTTGGAGGAGACACCAGCATTAGCAGCATTAGTACCATCAGCATCAGCACCGGCACCGGCGCGGGCGAAGAAGGGAAGCAGCGACACAATTACCTAGTTGCAGGGCAGGTGCATGAGCTCACTACCTTCCTTGGGAGCTCGACGCACCACCACCTCACCTCACCTTGACTTACCTCACCTCACTTCGCTTCAACCTCCTCCTCTTTCCTACTCCTCCTCCTCCTCTTCCTTCTCTCTCTCCTCTCTCCTCTCCCTCTCTCTTCTTCTCCTTCTCTCCGAATTTCTCCTCCATCTCATCCCGACCTCCACAAATTGTGGGCGCGAGGCATGTTCCAGCCTCAGCCCACGCCATTCGCCAGTGGTTCCTCCTACTACTTAGCCTCGAGCTCACACACCTCGGGTTTTCCTTCTTCATCCACGCCGGATCCGCCGACAGCTCCCCACGCCAATTCCGCCTTCGCTCAGCCTCCCTCCTTCTCTCAGTCGTCGTATGGAATAGCTTCTAGCATCCCCTTTGGTCACTATTTCCCCCCTCAGCCTGTTGGAGGAGAAGCGGGCGCCGGCGCTGGCACGAGGACAGGTACTAGAGCTGGAGTTGGGACACAGGCAGAAGCTAGAGCTGGATCTCAAATTGTATCTGAACCTGGTTTTGTGTCAGGCTCTGGGTCTGGTGCAGGAATTGGAGCCGGCCTGACTGCGGGCGGTGGGCCAAGGACAGGCTCAGCAACAGCTTCGCGGAGGGCTGTCGCTGCTCACACACTGCCCAGTGCGGCCTCGACTCGGGAACTAACATGCAGTCCGTTCTTGCCCAATTCATCTTTACCTACTCCTAGTTCGGCCCAGCAAGGTCGTCATCGCCACCCTCAACAACACAGTCAGCGGCGACTTGGCTCTCCCAGCCCTCGCAATCCTTTACCGAAGATGGAAGACCAGCAGGATCCCCATGGTATAGCCGCCCAACAGGCCGCGGCCAAAGACTACGAACCAGATCTTCCAGTATGTCCGCCATGTTTGTTTCACTCTGCCCGCTCCAAAGGGACCGCACAGGAATCTTATGTGAACTTGGGCCCCCATGGTATCTTCGCATACCGTAAGCTAACATGACTGTGTGTAGAACTATTTGGTTGGCGCGAGGATACCAAGCAGTGCCATCATTGCTGAATATGCCAAAGCTGATCAAACATACATCCAAAAAACAGTCGTAGGTTGCCCTGCCAGTCTCGATCCCTTACTCCTCCAAACCGAAGAAGAGAAACATTGGGAATGTCTGTTAGCTAACGTACCCAAATCGTAACAGGCTCTCCCCGCTCAGTACTCTCACTACCGCCCTATTCAAGGCGATGGCAACTGTGGTTGGAGAGGTAAGTACCTTCGTTAATCCGCTTCTTTATTTTGATCATGATTGTATTCTCGGTCCATTCGGTACCAGACCCCTGCCCACCACCTCACTCATGCCCGTTGCGGCGTTGGCCCTGCCCTCTTGACTTTACATATTTCTACCCGGCTTGTTCCTGCGCCAAGTGTGTTCAGATTGGGCCCACTCTGAAATACGGATAAGACCTGAGACATTTGGCACATGGCGCCGAGGTTGATCGTGGGCATGATGAGTGTTATCCGTCGATTTTGTCGTACATGGCTAACCTCGCTGCGGTGGGCGACATAGCGATTGGCTTCTCTTACTTCGAGAAGCTGGTTGAGATTGGCGACCCGAACTTATTCAATAGTGAGATCAATCGTCTCAATGGCATGAGTCCATTGCTCGAGAGAGTCGGCGGTTATGGCTACTTCGAGGACTGGGTCGAAGCCTTTATTGACGCTCTTCATGAAGTTCGCAACAGTCTGGGTAATCCAGCCATGGCTCATGAGCTTGTTTTCCAGAAATGGAACGACAAGGATGCCACCAATGCCATGATCTATTACCTCAGACTTCTAACCGGAACATATCTGAAGGACAACGTGGAGAAGTATGATCCCTTCATCGCGGATAGCGGCGGTGTCCATGCATACTGTCAGCAATCAGTTGAGCCTCTGAATCACGAGATCGAACATTTGGGCGTTGTTGCCCTCGCCAATGTTTTGTTGAAGCCTGCCAATTTCGTCCTGGAGATTGCCTATCTAGACCGGAGCGCTGGAAATCAGGTCAACACTTATCGGTTTCCAGATGAGGCAAATAACCAGGATGCGTCAGCCCTAGGACCTATGATACACCTCCTGTACCGACCTACTCATTACGATATCCTCTACCGATCGCCCCCTGCTTCGTCTCTGGCGGGCCCACTACAACAGCCTGTGAACCTACAAGTTCATAGGGTCGGGAATTTCACAGACAATGCTTGCATCGCCAGCACCCAAAATGACCTCGGTGCATTCTCCACGGTCAATTTTGACGCCTTGTCGTTCATACCCGGCGCATTCGGCGGTAGCATGCCGTTATCAAACCCCGGTACAGATCCTTTCCAACCGGCTCAGCAGCCTCAAGATCATTGGGCCCAGAATTTCGCTTTGGCGCCGTCTCCTCAACCAACCCCTCCGCAATCATCAGTCACGGCTACCGGTCCCCCAGCGAACCCATCATTGTCACCCCATATCGACATGCATGCCAGGTCAAGTGCCCCAGGGATGGGGCCATCGCAACCCGGGATGGCGGCCGGGACTTCACTGGCACCATCTCCCGAGTGTACCATTCGCTTCAGTCCCATGCAGCTCGAATACGACGGCGGCAAAGGCGGATACGCAGAGCCTACGTTCCATGTACAAACGAATACATTTAAGAACAGCGTGTGGAACAGGGCACATTTCGGAAATCCAGATTTTCATCCTGAAGAGTGGACGCCGGAAGATGAGAGCGCCGACGGTCGCATTGGATCAAAGAGAAGAGGTTCGAAACGAGACTACTGAGGTTGGCCAGTCACGGTTCTTGATGGAGAGTGATTCTGGATGCTACATTCGCATTTTCCACTTACTGGAGCACTCGTTTAAAGTGAGCAACTATGTTAGAAAGGCAAAGTTGACCCAAGGAGATATCAGATGGGGCTCAAGATGATGGATGGACTCATCTACATACCAGGTGTTGTTGAGAGTGGATGGCTTATTCCAGCCCTTCTCTCTCGGGATGTCGGAATCAGTAGAATACGGTGCTTACTCGATGGCTTTCGACAAAGGACGCAAAAAATTGGGTCACCTACAACGCGGCGGGGAGTGTCTGTCATTTACATCGGTGTTTTCATCTTATTATAAGCATCAGGCGGGCAGGCATGGTGGATCTAGTAGTATGGACAGGACCGGGCACAGACAGGATGTGCGATTGTGTGGGCTCATTTGCAGTTTTATCACCCTTTTTTTTTTTTTGGTTTTCATTTTTCTCTTCTTCCCTTCCTTTCACGGCTGATACTCCCATAGCATCGGCGTTGCCTTCAGGGATTCCTTTTTAGTTGTTGCCCTCTATCATGATGAATATACGAATCTTTGCCACGTTTTACACTCGCTTGCGAAGGTGTTAGTGTACATCGCGTAGCCTATTCTGTGACGGCCCCTCCCGTTGCGACTAGCGTCCGTGCCAGCACGACGTATCGTGGTGACTCGCAATGTCATTGCGTTGTGTTCTAGTGGGCTAGTTCGTCAATGCAAGAATCTCAGGCACCCCATGCCCAGTCGCACCCAGCACCAAGGACATAACACCTCGCGGTTGGCACAAATCGGACGTACGATGGCGGAGCATGATGAGACACAGAACCACCAACGAACAGATATCGTACACACGGTGCAGCCAACGACGTTAAACGAAAGGACGGAGCTTGCCCAGGTATGGCTTGCAGCGTGCAGCGTGCAGCTGTGCAACGTGTCCAGTGGAGACCAGCGCGGCTAATGGCAACGGAGCAGGCTCGTTCAGCAAAGCAGACAGACCCCCGCATGGATCTCATCATTCAGCACCACATAGTTCCACACTCAGAAGTATCGTAAAGACAGGAGCTAGTAGTAGTTAGTGCTAGTACTAGCAGTAATTCAGCAGGGAGGTGCAGGGTAGGAGAGCTCTGCTAGAAGCAGCATTAGGGCATCGAAGGCGAAGGTTTGGAAGCAACCGTTTATTAGGGCTGGGGAGGGTTACATCAGGGCCGTCTTGCTTCGGCAGTCGTGCAGCTGCATGGTATCACGCCTGTGTCGCCCGTTTGTTTCGTTTCATGTTCAGTGTTATTGAAGCACTCAAAGGATATACCTACCTAGGCGTCTGGCAGAGTTGGGGGAATTTCAAGCGACAGGCTATAGAGCCAAAGTGACCACCAAGACGGCTTGTCCATCGGCAGGGGACAGGCACGCTCACAGTAGCAACAAATCAATGAGGTGAATACCAGGGAGCGCTAGTTCCCCAGACTTTTTGCCTCTCTATCGCCGTTTTCTAACGCGGAAAGATATTCACAGCTGAAGGAACTAAGACTGAGACTTGCATCGTCTCTTCTGTCACTATTAGTGGGTCACGAAATAAATTTACTGGCAGGCGTGCTGGCGGGCTGGCGGGGAAGGCACCGTGTTTCGTCAGCAGGGAAGAACCCCACTTGCCCGCCCGCAAGAGCCCGCAGGAGCCCACAAGACTCGGAGTCCGCAAGAGCCGCGGGGTTGTTGCTTCTTTATGTGCTTCCCTCGCTGCTTCCCTCGGGGGGGGAGACGGAGGGGCAGGGCACACGGGAGACGGGAAGGCAAGATGAAGCGGGCGGATCAGATACGAAGTACAGATAGTACTTAGTAGGTACTGAGGTAGCTCTCCTCTTCCTCTTCCTCCTTCTCCCGTGCAAGTCATCTCTTTCCTCAATGTCTTTCCTTTTCCCCTCTTTCTCCTTCTGCTCATGTGGCCTCTCTTCTATCATGTCTTCTTCACATAACCGCATCTGTTTGAGGTATCTTGTGAAATGGACGTTGACATCACGAGCAGTTACGGCAGCATGAGGGCGATCACGATGGCAATGAGAATAAGTGCTTAGAAATTGGAAGCTTTCAGCTTGCGTAATAGGCTTCAACGGGATGAGACGAAGGGTGGATGATGTATTTGTGCTCGTACTTGCAGTGCGGGACGACGGCGTTGAGACCTTGGTATTGGTGCTGTGTTGGCGCAGATACAGGGATACCGGGAGGGCGAACAGCGACTGGAAGCACACAACGGCAGGGGTCCCTCATCCACAGGGAAATACTTCCAATTACATGCTCGTATGAGTATTCGATTCTCGTACAATAATCTGTATTCCGTCTGCAGCAAGCAAATCTTGCCATCGTAGCCTTCCGCGATGTTGGCGCCCCATGATCTCCCTTGAGGTATATCACAGATACTCGAGTCCTCCGGGTTCAAACTTCAACCAGCATGAACCCCTTCTAATTCCGCGGAATCCGGGCCACCCTCCCTTTCCCGCGAACAGGATCATGTAGTAGTCCGAGATGCGACGCCATTCCTTACCTTTACTTTTCAATCTCAATCTCAATTTTAAACCCCGGGACAGACACACGTGTCAGCAACCGCCCTCCCATCTCCTCCCCTTCAACTGTGTCCGCCGAAAAGACATACTTGTAAAAAGAGAGTTGTGAGAAGGGCCGGAGAGTTGTCCGACTCGCAGTATTACATGTCACCCTGTTGGTTTGCTCGGCTTAGAATCATGCTCATGCTACCCCCCGTCGGCCGGGGCTGATATCCCACCCCCTGGTCTGGTCCGCCTTCCTGTCTCCCCGTTCGCTAAGCTCCCCTGCTCGTGAGCAAGGGAAGACAAGGGCCGACAGACGAGACAAGCTGATGTCAATGGGCACCACTATTCCACACGTGCCCCGACGGCCTGACCATTGCACCTACATGCACATACGTATATATACGTATGCATAATAGATACTCGAAAGGTGATCCGGCATGCTTATATTGCGTCGGCATGTCCAATGGCGCATGGCCCGCAGCTTGATAAATTCCCGTTCTACAGACACTCGGGCGTTCACCACATCCGACGCCCGTCTTCCCCGAAAAAAAAAACCAAATGTGTGGCCGACAATAATCCACCTACGGACAAGACAAGATAAGCCATAACGGCCATACGTAGAAATTTTGTTTGTTCCGTGTGGATCACTGGAATAGTCTCCCAGATCTTCTCCGGCCGAATTTCACCACAACTCCGGCACGCCAAAAATTATTGCAGGCTCGAAAAGGCTTGAAAGGGGGCCCGGAGGGCGCAACTTGGTGCCGAAAATTGCAGATGGCCCCTCCCAAGGCCGGACAAGCGGCCACTTCCGAAGACACTCAGCGCAAAACGTTGAGAGCCAACCTCGCCAGCTCACGGCGAGGCACCGACACCGAGAAAAAAGCAGGGGGCGACGAAGACAAGGAGGACGGGGACGAGGATGATGCACCGGCCTCCAGCGACGGTTCGAGCTCCGACTACTCGTCGGTGTCGGCAGACATCTTACCGCCCATCCACGCTTATGGTCACACATTTCATGGATCGGGGAGGCTGTGGTATCCTCACGACGAGACAGAAGATCAGCGATTAAATCTTCAGCATGAATTGTATAAGATGGTCCTCGACGGTCGGCTGCACGACGCGCGGCTACCCATAGAGAAAGATGAGCCTTATGGCCGAGTTGGGACTCAGCAGCAATTTCGAGGGGCAGCAGGTCGCGGGAACAGCAGCGAAGACACAGACGAGGACGATGAGGAAAGTGAAGAAGACAGCGACGACGACGAAGACGACAGCGACGAAGATGAAGACGTGGAAAGTATGGATGGACAAGATCTGGGGTCGGCCAGGCCTACGTTCCACATTCTCGATGTCGGCTCTGGCAATGGCATCTGGGCCGTAGAAGCTGCACGCCGCTATCCAAATGCTGAGGTCCTAGGCATCGACCTCACAAGTGCCCTGCTCCCAAAAGACGTGCCCCCCAACCTGACATTTGAGATTGCTGATGTCGCGGAGCCCTGGCCCCCTCGTCTATACGACTTCATTCATATTCGGAACCTGATGGGCGGCGGCGTCACGGACTGGGAGACGCTTGCCTCCCGTGCGCTGGCTCATCTAAAACCTGGCGGGGTTCTCGAGTTTTCTGAATTGAGGCCACGACTGTACGGGATGGAGCCTGAAGAGAAGTCATTGCCAATCAGCGGAGGTGGTTCGCCGACACTCGGAACGGCTCTGAGCGAGTACAATCGGATACTGTGGGAGATGTCCAAAACAGCGGAACTCAATGTGAATCCAGCAGCAACAGTGGCAGAATACTTGTCTCAACAGACTGTGGCTTCTGTCAACGTGCGAGAAGATTGGGTGCCCATCGAAGGCGCGCCTAACGATTCCAGGATGAAGGCAAAAGCTGTAGTGGTAAAGGGAATGTTGAAGCTTGGTAAGTGGGCTGTTATCGCAAAGGGCGGAGCGTGAAGAATCACGAGTGCACTCAAAAGGGAATGATGTTTAGAACTAACAACCACCAGGCATCGATGTGACCACCCAAATGCTATTCTCCAAAGCCAAAAGGGACAACGCCGAGACGGAGGATTTGATGGAGCGTCTCCATAAAGAGCTCGATGACCCAGAGCTTAGGACCTGCTTCAACCTGTAAGTCGCCCTTGAACTATTGCTCACCACAAATCACTAAAGGTCTCTCTGCAGTTTATTTGTTACGGCCAGAATGCCCCTGGAATAAAATTAGAAACTAAAGAAAGGAGGGGAAAAGGGGGGGGGGGGGGGGGGGGGAAAAAAAAAAAAAAAAAAAAGAATGTACTAGTATGGCGGGCATATAACATTAACGTGATAAAGAAA
>JAKLNE010000114.1:0-33500 GCA_022814615.1 Waltergamsia citrina | reverse complement strand
CCCCCCCCCCCCCCCCCCCCCCCCCCCCCCCCCCCCCCCCCCCCCCCCCCCCCCCCCCCCCCCCCCCCCCCAAAGAAAGAAAAAGTACATGTAGTGGCAATTAATGTAAGTTCTGGACTACTACTCCTATTCGTCTACTAGGGGCAGATCAAAGTCTGTATGCCAGTTACTCTTGATAATCTACTAACCGTTATAGTCTTCTATGGAGTTGGCCTGTAGTATGATGACTTTATATTCTCATTGCTACTATTTTTAACATAGGCGTATAATGCTAGGCTGTATATGCCTTGATGCTGCAATATTGGACGGGCTCAGCCCCCTTCTCGTTCCTTGTGTAACACCTTGCAACAACGGCCCGAAAAGACAGTGAAGAGATTCGTACGGGTGCTGCCGGAGGGGTCAAGGGAGAGATAAATCGAAGGTGAGAATCGCGGAGCAAAAGCAATTTTGAGGTTTGAGCAAGAACAGCGTTCTAGCTAACTGGGCGAGGACGCAGGTAATCTAATCTGGTAGCTGACTTGGAAAGTTTGAATAGTACTGGCTTATCCAAGTAGTACTGGAAAACATAAGCAATGCCGTCCGTTGCGAACATTTAGTGACATGCGTGCGAACAATGGGCAAACTTCATGCAAGGCTGGGTAAGGCAACTCTAACCTACAGGCGCACCATGTCTGACCTCATCATATTTCATTTTACTAGTACTGAATACTGCTAGTAGTAAAACTACTAAGTGCTATTACTACTACTATTACTACTACTACTACTACTACTACTACTACTACTACTACTACTAAACAAGTTTCCTTTACCAAGGTAGATCTTGCCAAGTGGAATGTTCAGTTAACCTTATCATCTTTCTGTCGCTGGTGATACTATATTTCCCTTTGTGGCAGGGCAGTCGCCACGGGCGCCTGCATGGACTTACTTTAGGCTTGGGTGTTGCCTTGATACCTTAGGCGAAGTAAGGCTGGTGCCTTTGTACAACATGAGGCGGGTGAACCGCGCCTTACTGCCGCTGAAGCGGCGGTGATCACAGACTCTCACCTCAACACTGCTCACTGTGTGTTTGTTTGGCACGTCAAAAGCTTGAATTTGAATGGCCTGCCATCGGTTATACAATCGTGACTCAACACTCGCCAGAAAGTCTAGTTTCAACAAATTCAAGTCACTTCACGGCTCGTTTTGATGTCAGGTACTTGTTTCTCTGGAGCTGTCTATCCGCCGTCACTGGGCCCAGCCGGATCACCCTTCACCAAGTCTACAGGTTGATTCGTCTACTCCACCATTCACCCGAAAGACGGGGGCAAACTTCACTCTAGAAGAAAAGTTCTGTTCCTTGTATGAATTCTACAAAAGATCACCATCTTGCTATCTTGTCACATACTGATATGTTCCATAGCTCACCGCCACCACAAAACTGCCCCTCTACAACCATTTTCACAACTCCCAATCTCGACCATTGGTCATCACTAAAAGCTCGCTTTCCTTCACCTCATCTCTTTTACGCCTACTCATCACAAGTTGACCTCAAGAGAACTGTGAGGTGGCCACTCGTTGAGAACAGAACATCTCATTTCCTTATTGTCTACTGTCTGCATTCCCCGTCATAATGGCCACGCTATTCATCGTATCCTAGAGTCTTATGAAGTTCGCATGCCACCGAGGAACTTCAATTTATTAAGAGAGCTTCTTAGGGGAGTGCTTTCGACTCTACCCGCCCTCACTCATTTACTGGGCAGAGGTCACCGTGGGCATGAAGGACTTCAACGCCGACCTGAGCAAGGCCCAAGTCACTATCATTGATGGTATCACCGACTTGCGCCGGGGTGACTCGGATGGTCACTTGGTCTTTCTCTACAGCAACAACCAGTTGTCTCAACCTATAGAGATCCAGGTGTTGAGCCAAGGTAACCCCTGAAATCTGAACTTATGCTTGGAGTCGCATGCACTGATTATAAACAAGATGTCTCATCATATCCCAAGAGCACAGGATATTTCGTCTTTGTGTCTTCAGACGGTGTCGACAATACACTCGTAGATTTTATCCGAATGTTGTCACGCCAAATCAGCGGGAAACCCATCAAACAAGTTCTGGAGACAATATCTGAAAAACTTGGATCTCACCTAGACCCGACCATTCCCCCTGAGCCGACGTTTTCGGGCGAAATCGAAGATACTTCCCTGGACGAAGCGCCTCCATCCCCCGGAGAGTATGCCGACGATGAACTGAACACTAGCAGCAACTCAGATTTCGACGATGCGGACTACGAGTGGGACGATGATCTTCTCTTGACTGATGATCCTGAATTCGAAGCCATCAGAGACCGTGATACGCCAGAACGAATCACCTTGTCTTCGCCCTCCGATCCCGCCAGTTCCATCTACAGGCAAAAACGCGATTTCCGTGCCGTGGTTCAAGCAGGATTCTCCGTGGGGTTTTATGAGTCGAACTATCATCTTCTTGGAAGTCTGTGCTCCATCTCTGTGCCAGTGGCCCATTTGGGGGTTTCAGAAGAGATAATGGAAGCATGGCATTTGGCGCCGGGCGATTATCTGGTGCTACTCCTGAGATTTACTCAAGATTACCCTGCTGCCTATTCATGCCTCCAATCCAACTCATTCGATGGTCAAATTCAGTTCGAAGTAGGCAAATCACGGAATGCAAAGCCCTCACTTGCTGCTGCTCGTGCTGCACTTGCAAAGGCGTCATCAGAGAAACTTGAATCTTGTTTAGAGGATGCAGACGATTTTGTACCCCTATACTTGTTCAATTCGGTGCCAAGAACTTTGGAAAAGGATCTACCGCGGCTCTTAACTGCTCGCCGGGACGAAGGTCTCTCATGGATCGAAGCACAAGAAAAACTCCAGTCTCTACGTACATGGGGGAAACTGAAGGAACAGGCTAAACGCGCGAACAATACTAGTACGGAGCCCACAACCAGCTCCAAATTAGCGATGCCTGGTCTGTTGCAACAAGACCATGCTCTGGAAGCTCTTGATACCTTGAGTATTCCCCTGATCGCCATGGAGTGCTGCCTATGCTTGATCGTCAATTGCGGCACTTACTGTGTCAATTGTCATGAGCGGATGAGTCCAGGCTATCAAACAATGAGACCATATGTCTGCAACCGAGGCCTTTGTCTCGATCAGTACTTCTCAATGGGACTTGGTCCGGGAATTGAGAATGAGATCATCAATAGCCCGTATGTGGTTGATCTTCTGATAAGCTTCTTCTATGTTGCTATCCACACCAAGAAACTGCGCTGGTTTCCCAGAAGCCTCCGTCTGAAAGTACCGACCCCTGAGCCAGACATGAGCACTTTGTTGGAAGCAGACGTTGACCTGAACGGACGATGCGGAGAGCTGACTACGAATGTTATGGAATGGAAAGGTACGATTCCCCGCCTTTCGGAAGGGGAAAGAGTGATTCTTTGCGTGAAAGACGAGAGTCGTCAGCTGTCGTCAACTGGAACACCGATGTTGAGGCCAGGTAAGCCATAACGCAGCCTGTATTCAAACATTAAGCACGCTGATAAAAGTTATTTTTCGCAGGACTTAGAAAATCTCTTTGTCGAATTGACTGGGTTCAAGGACAGCGCTTCATATTCCAAATCTTAGCCACATGGGAAGGGCTTCTTCGGCTGCCAAACAGGCCTAGATCGCCTGATCCGGGGGCCGCCAAGTCGACGCTGATGTGCTTGCAGCGGTATACCAGCGATATTGACGATTTATACGAGCATGAACGGGATCATGCTTTGTTGACGATGCTATGTGGTATACCTTCGGTACTACAGCTCAGACAACACCTTTTGGATCATCCAGGCCAACGACTGTCACAGTCCCATGGATTCCTAGACCGGCACACTTATCGTTTGCTGTTTTGGATTGTCTCTTCCAACCGATCTTTGGTTGTCCAAGATGAATCCATCAAAGCCCCTCCCACCGAAAGCGGAGCACATGGGAACTCGACAACACGGGGTTCATCTTCCGGAGCAAATCAGAACCGAAACAAAGTTGTCGGATTAAGTGATGAATGGATGCAGTTCCGATTTGTCCAAGGGTCTCCAGAAAAGGAGCGTCGATTCGTCCACGAGATCAGTAAGGTGGGAAATTCAAAGACACCAACCCTCTTCGCCTGGCATGGCAGTGCACTGGGAAACTGGCACAGTATCGTCAGCGAGGGCCTCAACTATGATCAGACAGCAAACGGCCGAGCGTTTGGGAATGGTGTTTATTTCAGCCCTGATTTTAAATATAGTCTGTCTTACAGCCAGCAAAAGATGGATCGCAACGGTGGATATGTACGTTCTCTAACTTAGCTATTAGGCCTGTTGATCGACTCGCTGACAATTCTAGCAGAACGATACCTCTTCGTGGCTCCATTCTGAGCTTCAAATCGAACAAGCGATAAGCATGTGTGAGATTGCCAATTTCCCAGAGAAATTCGTCTCAAGGACTCCTCATTACGTCGTGAACAACCTCGACTGGATACAATGCCGCTTTCTCTTCGTTCGATACCGCCCAACTGAAGCTGCGCTTCAGCTACCTTCCCCAAATCCGTCGACTCGAGCTTGGAAAGGATATCTTAGTCAAGACACTCAGCTGCATGTCAAGGGGTTAAACAATTGTAAAGTTGAGATCCCTGCATCGGCTATTCCCTCAAGAGCAAGAGACGCCAAATCAGATGCGCAGCCAAGTAACAGCAAAGCCGGAGCTTCCACGCAGCTAAACAAAGATACTAGCACCCAAATCCCTCAGGGACAAGATATTGACGGTGTACTGGGCGATGATCCCCAAGTATCCATGAAGAAGCGGCGTCTTGGTGGCTCTAAGACGGACTTTGTCCCCGGAACCGTGGACTGGGACTCTTTGCCAAAGCTACCTGAGCCTACTGCTTCCTCAGCGTCCTCGTCCGCGGCTCGTACTCTGACAAGAGAGTTGAAAGAAATGCACAAGATGCAGGAGAGAGAACTACAGGAGAAGGGTGATCTTGCTGACTTAGGCTGGTGTGTTGATGTCGAACGAGTCACTAATCTTCTTCATTGGATTGTGGAACTTCACACGTTCGACCCCAGCCTTCCCATTGCACAAGATATGAAGAAGAAAGGAGTGACCAGCATAGTGCTTGAGTTGCGCATGGGAGAAAACTACCCACTTACACCACCTTTCGTTCGTGTAATCCGGCCTCGCTTCCTCCCATTTCAAAAAGGAGGAGGAGGTCATGTTACAGCAGGCGGAGCGATCTGTTCTGAGCTGCTCACCAACTCAGGCTGGCTTCCATCCCTTGGCATTGAGAAGGTCCTCCTACAAGTGAAGCTAGGGCTCGAGGAGAACGATCCCCCGGCACGTCTTGATCCTCATAGAGGAACTCAATTGGGAAGCGATTATGGGATTTTGGAGGCGATTGATGCGTACAAGAGAGCTGCGCAAAGCCATGGATGGAGTGTCCCAGTGGAGTTGGACAGGATGGTGTTGTCGTGGGGAGGCCGTTGAAAGGAGCATGAGAAGGTCGCGGGCGGAGAATGATACCCTGAGTGTGAATATGACAGCTTGACGACTCCGCACTAAGATACCCGATGCCTTGTGAGAAATAGGAGAAGAGAAGACTCGTGGGAAAACAGACTGCACGTAGCAGAGGCTCACCCGCGAGCGCAGACCATTAGGCGAATCTTGGTCAGATAGAGAAAGGAGATACGTAGAAAATTACATAGGAGACCGAATAACGCAATAATCTTGCTCACAAAATCAAAGATGGACTCTTGTCTTATGTTGGTCTATGTTCATCTAATTGTACTACGCCAATGCTGTGCTGTAACCAAAAGTTATGCCTCGTCTCAAGGGGATTATATCAAAACACGTCGAGAGTCCTACGTGTATTCGTCTCGGGTGACAAGATGGTCTACGATGGTGAACTTTGTCTTTCTATGTGCTTAGCTGCTTGATATAGCCAAAACAAACAAAGCAGCCTCCGACGCTTCTCATTACAAGCTCCCCGGAGCATTAAGAGCACTTGCGGTAGTAAGCCCTCGGGGGCACGGTGGCAATAGCGAAAGACGAAGTGAGCGGGAAAGGAAGAAAAAATAAGCAGGGAACCATTCCTGGAGATTCCTATGTGCACCTTGATTTTTTATCCGTTATGTTTCGCCTTGATGCCTGTGATCATTGCTCTCCCCCCCTTTTCTTGTTGTGTTATGCATAGCGGGATATAATGAGATCGGATGGTGTGTATGGAAAAGGGGGTAAGAAAAAGCAGCAACTTGAAAGAAACAACCATGATAACCCCAACTCCTGAAATCATAGCACTTCCGAGGCCCGAGAAGTGCGTAAGTTTTTGCCTAGTGAATCGATACGCGGTGATGGAAACGGCCGGCTTAGTTGTACTGGAAAAGGACGCTGATGGACTCTCCGTGGTGCACACGACGGATAGCCTCGGCAAAGACCGGCGAAATATCCAGAATCTCCAATTTGGGGCAAAGTCGGCGGTGCTCGTCCTGTGGCACAGAGTTCGTCACAATGATCTTGTCCAGAGCGGATGCGTTGATACGGGGGATGGAGTCGCCGCTGAAGACACCGTGGGTGACGAGAGCGTAGACTTTTGTAGCGCCCTCCCGCTTGAGGAGCTTGGCGGCGCGGGTGATGGTGTTGCCAGTGTCTATAAGGTCGTCTACGAGGATGCAGACGCGGTTGACGACGTCGCCGACGAGCATCATGCTGGCGTTGCGTTGCTCGGTGAATTTGATGGGACGGCGCTCCTAGAAGGTGTGAGTACTGAATACAGTTTGTACGAGCGCTATTTTACCTTATGAATTAGAGCAAAGTCAATGTCGAGACTATCTCGGATGAGAGAGGCACGCTTGGCACCGCCAGCATCGGGGGAGACGACAACGGCATCGCGGTAGTCGGGGATGTACTGTTGGATGAAGTTCTGGATTAGTGGCTTCCCATAGAGATTGTCGACAGGAATATCGAAGAATCCCTGATACTGGGGGTCGTGGAGATCCATGGTGATGATGTGATCGGCGCCGGCGCAAGTCAGAAGATCGGCGACAAGAGTGCCAGCAAGGGCGACCCACTGCTTGTAGCCGGGCTTCGCCTGAAAAGTGTTGCCATGATTCGGCTTCTCGTAATCATGAGTCGTAAAGCTGGGTTGTGAAGATTGGGAACCTTCCGGGTGGTGGCGGCTGGTGTTAGAGCTGAGACTGGACATGGTATCCGACCTCTTAGGAGGGAAGTATTCGCCATTTTTGTCGGGGTTCTCGGCAATGACGCTTTTTGAGAGCCTCTCACTCAGGCCATTGACGCCGTTGAGAATGCCGCTGCTCTTCGGACCGCCGGGTTTGGGTGTTGCGGGAACGCTCTCAAAAGTGTAGTCCTTTTTCGGCGCGGGCTCGACAGCTTTTGACAAGGGCGCGCCGGCTTTGTTGTAAGGGAAGTCGGGTTGTCGCGAGTAAGGGAAGAGGGGGACTACGGCTGTGACGCGCTTGGCGGAACCGGTCTTGCAGGCCGAGATCATGATGCAAAGCTCCATGAGGTTGTCATTGACGCTGCCGGAGCCGGATTGGATGATGTAGACATCTTTGCCGCGTACCGAGTCCTGGATCTCGCACCGACTCTCGCCTCCGGAGAACTTGGAGAGGATGCGATTGCACGGCGGGATGCCGAGAATGTTGCAGACATTTTCTACCAGCTGAGGGTGGGAGTTGCCGCCCAGGAGACAGATATTGCGCACCATTGTGTCGGATGGTGGTCAGGCAGTGGTGTAGTGTGTGTGGTCGTCGAGAGGCTATTCTGGGTATCTCGGCAACGGCGCGAAGTTGAGGAGTTGGCCAAGGGGCGATGAGCGACTCAATGGAAGTGAAGTCCTCGCGAGACGCTGACGGATGTGAACCGAGCGAGCTGAAGATGACCAGCAAGGCCTGGAGAACAGGTTTTGGTGGTCTCGTGAGTGGATGCCGTCGTGGTTCAAATCTTTGATCGCCGGTTCTTTTTCTTTATCCACCCCCACCCCGGATCCGTCCTGGTGGGTTTTGTTTCGACTCGAAGGGGAACGAAGAAAAACTATGCAGCGTAGCTGAGACGAACCGTCGACGAGGCGATTAAGAGGGCTTGACAAGGCGAACGGGGCAACAGAACAAGAATATCGATTGAGGTAACGGTTGGTAATTTTTTTTTCCTAGTTGGAGGAGGATGACGAGGCAGGTTAGCTGGGGTTGTCGGTCGCCAAGACCACAGAAGAAGTTTGGTGGGGGACGTGGGTTGTCAATCGACCGATGCCGGCGATGAAGTCGGAGAGCTTTTCCGGAGGATGATGGATGGGTCCGTCCGACAAGGACTACGGCAAAGGCGGGAAGAGCAAAGTTCGTTATAGCAAATGCATTGTGTTGGAGGAGAGAAAGTAGAGGGAAAAACGAAGACGGTGAGTAAAAATGGTGGAGGAGAAGGTGGGAATCAAAAAGGTTGAGTTTGTAAAGACCCGGAAGCTTGAGTCAATTCCTTCGCTCACCTCACCAAGCCTTGCCTCGTAAAAAAAAACAAAGGCAAAAAAAAAAAAAAAAAAAAAAAAAGTGTCGAATTGGTGAGCCCCATCAGGGACCTGAGTGGCCCAATTTCCAGCGCTGTTAGTGGCTGTTGTGCGCCTCTCTTGGGAGCCTCACACCGCTAGGGCTGCCTGTGATGCGCTGTGATGCACCTGTGATGCACCTGTGATGCACCTGTGATGCACCTGTGATGCGCCTGTGTTACAGTGGCTTCCCCCCTCGAAAGGACTGAATCTAGGTCAATCTATGTGCTAACACAAAGCCTTACGAGCTCGCAAGGTCCCTGCAGCGTGATGCCATATGGCGCTGAGAGTTTAGTCGTGATTACGGAAGAGTTGCTGATAGGTTCCTCTTACGGCGGGGCTTTCTGCAGGCTCTAGACTCGTGCGTTCTCAGCTTTTACTCACACCGAAGCTCTCACAAGTCTCACTCACCCTCCCTTTGAGAAAAGAGACAAAATCCACACAGATGAGCTGACTCACCACGTTCATGCACCTCACGATAGCAGCCGCTGAAACCTACGTCTGGTCATCTCGGAATCGAACCCTTTCCTATTAGTAATTTTGAGCCGCATAGCCAACACCAAAAAGACAACCCCAGAAGACTCCACAAACTCTGTCACGATGAAGATCTTAGAGTCGCAACAGGCCGTTCTCACCAACTACGAGGTTTATCAGCACATCCTTGAACAGAGAGCCCGCTATGCCAAAACCAAACGCCGCGGGCCCGGGAACTACAAGACTTTGGTCGATGAGGTGAGTCAACCTTGGGTGAAAGGATATCGAATTCATCTCGAGTTTAAAAAAAAAAGTACTCCTGCTAACGACATGGATATGTTCAGCTTCAAAATTGGCTCGAAAGGCGTCAAAGCCCGCTGAGCCAGAAGCCCACGCTATATAACAATGAGTGCATCGCTACCCTGCTCGAGCGCCTCCGGCCTTACGAGCTTCCCAAGAGCGAGATTGTCATGATCCTCAATGTCCGACCCCCTTCTCCTTCTGTCCTGAACGCCATCATTGAGGACATGTATGAACGCTTCACCGAGGAGCAGCTGGAAGATATCATGAACATCATCGTTGAGGTTCTGGGCCAGTTTCCTCCAGCAGAGGGTGATGAGGAAGCCGCTGGAGATGATGCTGGCGGTGATGTCGAAATGGGCGATGATGCCGCGGCTGGGGGATCAGCGTCTTGATTCTTGGATGAAAGACTTGATTTCCTCTTTATTATCTCGCCCTCTCTCATTCAGGTTGATAAGGGTCGCACGATGCCTCATAAGATTGTGCAACCGCCCTCACTCTGGCCCCCGTCAGCCGAGGCTGTTTTGATGGCTGTCTTGCAGATATCCTCAAAAGCCGGCTTCATAAGTTCCCCAGTTACGGCAGAGCACTCGACGTATCGATCGGCTCTTAGAGCCTGGGCCACTTGATATGCCTCTTGCGGGTAAATGATACCGTTAGGGTCTTCCTCAGATCTCAGATCTCTCTTAAGACCAACAATGACGACAGGCAGCGAGTCGATTCGCTCGAATGTCTTCTTCACTTCATCAATCCACTACATCATATCTAATCAGTGGCTGTGCGCAGGGACACAAGGATGGAGATCACAAACATATCTCTGCATGTGAATGAGAGTAAGGCGTTGGCTAATGTCGAAGCATATGGCAATCACATCTGGGTCGAGCAAACGCCAGTTTTCGGGGGACGAGGTGTCATAAAATTCTAGGCGATAGGGTTTCCCGGAGAGCTTAATCTCGAATATGAAAGGCTGATCAATGTCGCGGAGGAGTGGGATGGGATTGACGTTCTCGCCTGCGCTGAGCCTTCTGTTCATAAACGTCAGAAGCGGCATGTGATAGTCCATGGGTAATAGTACCTACGAAAGAAATGTCGTTTTGCCGCACTTCTCGTCGCCAACTAAGAGAATCTTGATAACGTCTGCGTCCATCTTGCTTTGGCTACTGCCTACGCTTGTTAAATTGATGGTGCTAAATTGTTGTACGCATCAACTACGAAGGAGGAAGAGACGAAAACGAACGGTATCTTGCTGTGGCACCCCGCTTTATCGGTAGCGCAAAGTGAGTGATCGCCTTGTCTGAGATATGAGCTCTCGTAATGTGATAAGCTGTTGTAATAGCGTTATGTCAAGCTTAATACCTACAGCACGTTTCTCCGATGAAGCTTTGCCTCACGAGCCAAATCTGCCAACTCTTCCAAGTTACTGTAGAATCCGCGATACATTTCAAATAGACCTATCGTTGGAGGTCACATAGCAAAATTGTATTGATTCTAGTCGCTGTTCTGTCCCCTACCAAGAAGCGTGTGGCGCTTGCCTCAGTTCAGCCACATCACTAGCCACAGCGCTCAGGGTCAGGGTCTGTCTATTAGGAGCTCCCCACTAATGCTGCAGAAAACACTGACTCCAAGGTCACTAAGAATTCCAAGGTGATGAAAGCCTGCATGCATGAGCAACACGAGTCTAAGTGAAAATCCCCACTGAGAGACACCCACCAACACGACCCTCCTACAACACCACAAATACCATCGTCCTTTTATGCAGCCACTGCGGGCCGGCCTGAAGCGCTTTTCCCCCTCGGAGCTGCTGCTCAGACCTGCAACAACCGCACCCAACGGCTCCCCTTACACACCAAACTACTTCATTCTCCCATCTTCTCATCGCGGGGTCAGATCTCTGGCCCGGAGGCAGCGCAAGATGAGACAAAAGAAGCAGCCTGCCGACGACTATGAGAAGTGGACCAAGGACAGTCTAGTCGCCCGTCTGCGCCATATCGACTCAGAACTCAAGAGACATCCAGGGGCTATCCACATCCCTCCGGCGCCCGCCGCTCCATCACCAGACCAGTCTTCGTCTAAGCGGCGCAAAGAAGCTGCTAGGATAGAACCGGCCAACTATCACACGCGCTTCATTGCTTTGCGGCTCGCCTACCTTGGACGCAACTATGGTGGTTTCGAGTATGCTTCGAGCGGGTTGTTGCCGTCGGTGGAGGAGGAGCTGTTTAAAGCGTTGACAAGGTCTTGCCTTATCTTCCCCAAGGATAGTCGCGTGGTGGACTTTGAGGGCTTGGATTATTCAAAATGTGGGCGTACAGATCGTGGCGTGAGCGCTTTCGGGCAAGTCGTGGCCTTGCGGGTTAGGAGTGCGCGGCCTGTGCCAGAGATTTGGCGGAAGAAGCAGATGGAGCGAAAAGTAAGGGAAAAGAGGCAGAAAGATGAAAAGGAGAAAAAGAAACAGAGGGCTAAAGCGGGGGGCGAGGTAGTCCCAGAAGCTTCAGAAAACGAGGCGATGGAGGTAGACGACGTTGCAGAAATCAGAGAAGAGGATCTGGAACTACCGCCTTTTGACCCCGTCGTCGACGAGCTTCCCTACGCAAAGATGCTCAATCGCGTCTTGCCTAGGGATATTCGCGTCCTGGCTTGGTGTCCTGACCCGCCGGCAGACTTTTCCGCCAGGTTCTCCTGTCAGGAGCGCGAGTACCGTTACTTCTTCACGCAACCAGCCTTCCTCCCACCGTCGCAGCGCACTTCTGAGGGCCAGCCACACGCAGGATGGCTTGATATTGAGGCCATGCGTGATGCTGCGCGGCGATTCCAGGGTGAACGGGACTTTGCCAACTTCTGCAAGGTTGACCCGGCTAAGAACATCACTAATTACAGCCGCTTCGTTGCCGAGTCGGATATTTACGAGGCAGACGATATGTCCTCGGGTATCGGGAACATTATCGCCAACGATAATGAGGCAGCAAAACCCCCGGCTAGCTACTCTGCTCAAGGGCCACATCCCAAGGTCTACTACTACCGAGTCAGGGGCAACGCATTCCTCTGGCACCAGATCAGGCACATGGTAGCTATCCTCTTCCATGTGGGCCAGGGGCTCGAGTCACCCGACCTGGTCGACAAGCTGCTTGACACCAAAAATAACCCTCGGCGGCCTGTATACGTCATGGCCGACGAGATGCCCCTGGTGCTGTGGCACTGCCGCTTCCCTGGAGACGAGGGAGAGTCGGATGAGGGGGCTCTCAAATGGGTTCATGTGGAAGACGATATCGAACCTAATAAGGCCGGCAATGCTTTCGGTGCCGTAGACGGCATGTGGAACCTTTGGCGGGAGAAGAAGATGGATGAGATCCTCTCCAACGGCCTACTACGGGTCATGGCGCGGGACGGTAACAAGAACAACCACAGAGAACCTGGAACAGAGGGTAGTGGCCAGCCTGCCATTCGGGGAGCATACTCTACTAAGAAATTCAGCGGAGGAGACGGAGCACGCGCGGCAGGAAAATACAAGCCCATCATGCAGTTGGAGACCATGGACACGCCCAAGGAGCAGTACGACAGGTACGCGCAGAAGAAGGGCTTTGCCAATTACGATGAGTTTATGCAACATAAGCGCGCTCAGTGGGACGCCGAAAAAGAAGATGATGGAAACGAGTAGGCATTCTTTGTCTATTTAGGATATAACCCACTCAATGGATATAAATCTCGGCTCTTGTTATCATATCAGAGCCCAAGCAAACACCAGAACGCCATGCCATATATAAACAAACATCGAGACTTTCACAGTAGTCTATCATGTACAATCCTGTCTGTCCCTTTTCTTAGCGCCAAACGTAATCCTAATCTATCCCTTCTCTTCCACGCCCGTACCTTTCCCCGGCTCATACAAACACTCCCTAGCCCCCCTCCAAACCTGCTCAACAATCTCCCTCCGCGGCAACAACCCCGGAAACACCACAACCACATCCTCCTCGTCTTCCACCACCACAATCAAGTAGTACCGCACCTCAAACCCACGAAACGCCTCATTGACCAGTATATCGCGAATCTTCTCCGTCGGAATGAAGCGCGTAGCCGAGCTGGCGAGATATGTACTCGGGCTCTCGCTCGTCTGAACACCGAGGCCACGCATGACGAGGAGCGATTCGGAGGCGTAGACGCGCAGGGCAACGAGGTAGGAGAGGACAAGCGTCCCGGGTACTATAGCGGCGAGGGGGATTTGAGATACTGCACGGCCGAGGAGGACGCCTGGGGCGGAGCGGTGGAAGAGCGCGAGGGTGTACCAGAGGGCATCTTGAGAGAGCCAGCTAGCGGGGCGGCTGGTGGTGGTATTGTGGTCGAGGTAGGAAGGGCTGGCGAGGGGGCTGTGAATCCAACGGGCGTGCAGAGCGAGGGCGAGGGTTAAGCCAAGGGCGATTCGGAAGGTCATGAGCAGTGTTCGGAGGATGCGCAGGGTGAGAGTTGGGGGTGGGAGGGTCGTGACGGTGAATTCGGCGGTGGTGGGCGAAGGTCGCCGGGTGCGAAGTCGGGGGATCGTGGTGAGCATTATGGGTGGATCTCAGCGTTTGCTTCTCATTTTCAGCTGGTAAGGGAAACAAAGCCGGATATAGTAGCCCGGCTCATGATCTGAAGGGTAGTAGTCTGCCAGAGCAATGGAGCTTAGTTGCGGTTGGTGATGGTGATGGTAGAGGAAGGGGAGCTTAAAGGCCACTGGCAGTTGAAGCTAGCGGTACGTACCTCAAGCGCGGCACCAAATAGCCCCACTACCCTTTCAAGGTATATAAACTAAAATAAGAAATTTTCCAAGTGGCTGTCATGGTCCAACGGGAGAAGGCTCTCAGCTTATCTCGAGTGCAAACTACAACCACCCACCCCAAACCCGTTAGATCCCCCCTGCGTCGCCCAGCCCGAACGCCGCGGTGGCCGCCCACTCGCATGGGAAACCTGCGATTGTGTGAACATTTAGCTGTGCCTTGAGCGATGAAGTTGACCCTTCAGGGAGGTTTCACTCTGCAGAGACTTCTTCCCCGTCGCGTGGCGGGTTGGATGACGAGCGCGGGGGGCTTGGCGTGGGAGGTCGAGATGGAGATGTCAACTCCCATTTATTATTTTTTGGTTTTTTGCACAATTATAAAGCTCTACAAAAATACCGTGCATATTCTTCAGAGTTGCAACTATCTGTTCATTCTTCTTTTTACATCACAAAAACTCGGGTCGAGGAACAGGCCGCCGGCTCGAACCCTAACAACTCCTCCCAACGGGACTGCAAGGGCCCGTTCAATGAAGCCATCACCACATTGCCACTCACAACCATTACACGTACACAACATATCTTAGTCAAATGACATGCTTATTTAATTCGCGCTACCTCAATGTTCGTAAAATAAGAATAATGCCTCAAAGAAATAGGCCAAGACTAGGCTCTACAAGTTGCCGCGAGGCAGCGTTGTAAGTCGAAAAAGAAACATGTCTCATCCATCAGTCCCTCTCCTACAGGCGTTTCGCCTACTTAAACATCCCCTCAAAATTCCAAATAACCACATCAGGATCCGTTGCCGAAGTCCAAAAATTGTCTTTCTTAGTCATGAATCGTAAAAATAGATGAAACGAAACGAAATAGATTTTTTTTAAAACCGCGAGAAAGTGAAAGCGAAATCAGGAATGGATCAAATGCAGAAGAACGGCAATGCAATGTTAAAATCAAGTAGATGCCAGCTTTGCTTTGGCATATCATGTACGGTTTCTCCATCCTGTAACTGTCATTATACAAAACGACACCATTCCCAGCAGCAATAGCTGGGAACTCGCATCAAGCGGCACTGCATACACCGCCGTTGGTAGATGCTTCTTTTTTCCAGTCTTTTCATGTTTGTGTATGCTTGTGTTTTCGTGCTGTAGTGGACTCGAAAGCCATCACATGTAGATGAATTCCAAGATAGAGCAAAAATGCGTTTCGTCGAACCCATCAACGCTAGGTATGGTAAAGAAATAATGGTATCATCAAGAGCAATAACGCGGCGTCGAAGGGATGTTTGAAAAGAAGAAGCGGAGATGGAAATGAAGTATCTGCGTTATTCGCTATGCTCTTAAATCATTTCGCTCCTGTGCAAGCCCGTGGAGAGATTAGAGATCCTGCGACCCTCGACAGGGGAGCGGATCACATCAGGGTCGTAGTGAACCGGCGGCGGCGCACTTGCCGGTGTCTTGGGATGCTGTGGAAGAGACGGTACGCTTTCGTAAGGAGCCTCAACATGGGGAGACTTGAGCTTCTCCTTGCGACCGCGACTAGCGGAGCGGAGGCGCTCAGTGGCCTTAGAGAATCGACCAGAAAGACTGCTGCTGTCGCCGCCACTACGCCCGCGGTTATGGCCCTTAGATGAAGGCGGTGCCGGAGGGGAGAGCACGGGGACCATGCCGTCATTAGGAATGGCTGCTGGAACTTCATTTTCGTCCTCATCCATAACAATCTCAATCATGCCCGAAGCGAGGGCGGCCGACTCGCCAGCCGGCTGTCTCCCATATGGCAGAGGTGCCGGAGGAGGTGGAGGGGGGCTGGCCAGATGCTGCAACTCCTTCAGCATGGGAGGAACGGGCATCGGTGGGGGAGGAGGTGGCGGTGGAATCGAAGCATCCTCCTGAGATCTTCTTCTAGGAGCGACTCCCATTACCTCGTCAATGCCTCGAACCTCGCCCATACTGCCCTTCCGAGCAGGATGAGTAGGGCTCGGCTCGTCAGGAATAGGAGCAGACATGCTTCGAGGGATGGCTGGCCGCGCAGGCGGCTGATACACCGTAGAGGGCAGCAGAGTCATGAGAGAATCTTCCTTCTCCTTCTCGGGGGAGTTATTAGGAGAAGTCTTTGGCGTGTGCCTTTGGGCGAATGTAGAAGGAATGGGTGGCACGGCTGGCGCATCATCGATCGCAACTTGAGATTCTTGACCAGGTCCGTCGTCCCTGATGAGTCGCATGGCCTTGGGAGTAGCAGGGAGGCCAATGTACGGCCCGTTAGCTTGCATACCTCTCGGGGGTTCCGTGGCGCTACGAGGCGGCAAGTCCTCTTTCGAGTCCGCCATCTCCACACCAACGCGAGGGAAGCCTGGCGAATATTGGTTGGGATGGGGGATAGATGGGGTGACAGATCGTTGAGCCAAAGACTTTCGACGCTCTTCAAGGTCCCTGGCCGCCTGTTCCCTCTTGCGTTGCCGCTCCTCCTTCATGCGGCGCAGGTCACCGGCGTGCTCAGTAGAGGTAGCACGGGAGTGAATCAGCGACGGCAGCGTATCCCGAGCTTCGGCTGCTTCCTTAGCGCGGGTCTCTGACTGTTCGCGGCGTGTTACTGCGGGCGACGCCGGGTCTCGACTTCCGTTATGTCGAGCTCTAAACTTCTCCTGAGCCAGAACTGCTTTTTGATAGTCTTCCTCGTCTTCCGAACCCTGGAAGTATGGGACCGTAGCGGACAACGGCAGAGGAGACGATGGGGAGCGCAGAGTTGCTTCCTCTCGGCCCTTGCTGCGCCCACGCCCATCATTAACCGGCAGACGGACCTTTCCATCGGGACTTTGTCGACGACTGCGGCTCCCACCGCGGCTAGAGTTGCGGCTCTTAGGCTTCGACTTGTAGCTGCTGCTCGCTTTACGAACCGTGATAGGGTCACCAGTTTCGGAGAGGCGAGGTGTGCTCAGGTTCGCAAGATCCTCTGGCGACATGGGAATTGGAGATGTTGGCGATCGCTTGGGCTTGTAGAATGCGCGTGCAGCGGCCCGGCCACGATCCTCGGAGGGCTCACGAGACTTGGTGGTTTTCCTTTCGCGGCTGCGGCTGCCGTGGCGAGTGCGCGACGATTCGCGTGTCCTGTCCTTGCTCTTGTGACGACTGCTCTTCTTTCCAAATCGCTGTGCCGTATCCAAACTGTGAATGTAGTCGTCTCGGGCCCTTTGGTTGTGGCGGAGGCTACGGCCTGCGCTAGAATTGGAGGTGACGGAGCTTGCAACAGAGCCAGCCCCACGACGTCGGGTTGGCCAGTGGTAGCCCTTGGACGAGCCAACAGATTGATCAGGCGATGCGACATCTCCATGAGGATTCCCAGCATCTGGTGTCTCAATGTCCAGGCTAAGACCATGAGGAATGCGGTCGCGGGATCCGTTGCGGCGATTAGCCCTGATGCCCTCGACCTTGGCCATGAAATCCTGTGTAGGCGGTGGCGGGTGATCACCATCAAGACGAGTGACAGCGCTGTGCGAACGCTCACGCATCATCATGGGACTTGCGGTAGCAGCGCGGTGCAGAGACTTGCCAGCCACCAGATTGTTGTGCTCAGCTGAAGCGGTGCGCTGGTGGCCCGACTCGATAGCAGGAGGTGTAGGAGGTACGGCAGCCTTGAGGGCACCCCGGTTAAGATCAGCTGGAAGCTCTCCGATAGAAGGCAGTCGACCTCTTCCGAAGCTGGGACCGCTTGGCTTGGCAGAGGTGGGAGTGTTGAACCTGCTGTTATTAGAGGGACGAAGGAAGGCTGTTGCAGCTTCGTAGGAACCCCCAGGGGTTACAGCAGACTCAGCGATAGGTGTCGCTCCAGCAGCAATCGGAGTCTGGGTGTCGTCATTTTGAGAGTAGAATTTAGACTTCTTCTGCTGGTCGCCGAAAGAAGTGATGAGCTTAAGAGCAGAGGTTTTCGCAATGCTGCGCTGGGGTCCTCGCTGGATTCCAGGAGGCGACAACGGTGGGCTTAGCACTTCAGGAATGCTGGGCGTGACGCTCTGAAAGTTGAGCTGGGTTGCAGAAGGCGATGTCCACATCTCAGTTGGCTCCTTGTCGGTGCAAGCAAAGCATCGGATCGCAAGCTGCTGCTGTCCATGTTGGACAGCCCACTCTCCCCACTTCCGGATTATCGCGGCCTGTCGCTCCCAGACACCGGGAAAGGCGAGACAAGTGAGGATGAGAGCTTCCATATACCGTTTGTGAGAAACATAGACCTCGACAGCGTCGTTGTGGTCGCCCATGCCAAGCATAATGGTGACGGCAACATGGACATCACCAGTCTCCAGCAGGCGCTGAACGTACGTGTTGCCAAGCTTGTGCTGCGATGCATGTCCGCCAATTCCACTAAGAGCCAGCAACATCCAGTCGGAAGAAGTCATGTTCTCGGTCTTTGCAGCTAGAATGTCCGTCTCCATGTCGCCAAGCCATTTCGCTAGGAGGATGCGGTTGGATGACCCAGCGGCATGCCTGCTCATCTCATCACGAATGAGGTCCTCAACATCCATGTGCCATCCAAAGATGGTGCTCAGCATTTGCCGACGCAAGTCGTCGTTGGTCAGACGTGAGTTATCTGATTGAGAGGGTCGCTTGTATGGGAGGTCGCTCAGCCTTGTGCGAGTAAACTTGAAGAGATCGTGGACCTTGTTGTCATCCGGGCTTCTAGGGATTTCGTTGCGCAGTCGTGAGGGTTTTTGCCTCGTTCCAGTTCGGGACGCTGAAGAGACCGAAGGAAGGCTAGTGGACCCAATAGAGTACCCCATAGAGTAGTTGTCGATATCACGCTTGCTATTGCCGCCACCAATGGTGGATGTGTTGATGGAGGATCCAGCCGAGATATACGTATTTTCAGACATGCCTCGCGATCTCAAAGATCCAGGATAGCGGCCAGGGGTGCGGGAGCCACTAGCAGAAGATTTAATCTGCGATGACATACCACTCCGGCTGGAGATAGGGCTGTCTGTTGAATCATAGCCAAATTCATTGCCAGAATCAGGGGCCGGCCGGCGATGGAAGCGAGCGATTGCAGGCAGGTGGTCCTCATCGCTCTCTGAAATGTTCATGTCCATTGGCACAGAGCTAGACTCGGACTCGGAAGTGGAGGTATGAATCGTGGTGGAAGAATGAATTGTAGTTGCGGAGTGAGCCGACTTGCTTCCGGGCTCCTCAATCGAGTTGGGGGGCGAAGGCGGTAACAGGTTGGCCGGATGCTGCACGTTGGCGACCATAATAGATGGTGAGTTCAAGTCGAATTGCTGTACTGTGTTGTTAGGGCCTAGAGTGAATAAACTGGCACCAGGTCCCCAGACAGCCAGTCCCTTGACCTGCTCCAGCGTCGGGATGCTATCGGAGGTGACATGTTTCGTCCGTACATCCCACGATTGTGTTTGTCTATATTGTGTGTGTTAGTATCACTTTCTCTTAAGCGCGCGCGTAATTAAGTGATAGTGGCAAAAAAAAGGTTAGCTTCACTTACGAGTCGGAAAACTGAATGATACGACCGTTCTTGGACCATCCCATCCAGTTCTGCCCGTCCGACATATTTTCGGATCGCTTCAGAATCCTTACCACCTTGGCCGGATCATCTGCCTTTGGCGACTTGGCAACGCTCCATACGCGCAGGTCGCCGTTGTGAGTTTGGGTGGCCAACATATCCGACTTCTGGCGAGAGGAGGATGCGTGCCATGCGAGTGTGACAATGGGTGATGGTGTTCGTGAAGTGGAGAGGTTGTGTAAGATTGTGAAGCGAGGCTGGAGTGTGGCAATAAGAAGGGAACCGTTGGAATAACTTTTGATCTTGTTAGCCGATGACTTTTCATGAGTGGGAAACGAATGGTTTCGAGAACGAAGCTACTTACCCAATAGCGAAAGTGCGGCAGTCGGAGGATGGCGCCAATGCTGTGACAGCTATTTGGTCCAACGTTCTCGATGAGATATGTTCCGAGGTCTCGGGCTCAAAGAGCATGATACTCCCTTGCGCATTTCCTGAGTTGGTTAGCATCGTGACAGCGCACTGAGTGCTTGCGCAACAAATGACAGGTGAAACTCACCAAAGGCGATGTTGCCGTTGCGCATGAATGCTACGGCTGTGAGGGCATCATATGAGGCGAACCGTGTGACCTCGCTGCCCGTCATTAAGTCCCACACGATGGCTGTTTGACCAGCATCATAGCTGACGACGAATCGGCCACTTCCAACATCGCTCTGGTTATCAACAGCTAATAATTGGACTTCTTCAGAGTGGTTTGAGAATCTTCTTTCAATGGTCAAAGTATCGTGATGGCAGCAGACGACAGATGTGCCTTGAGCATACAGAAACATAGACCCCGTAGCGGCACACGGATCAAAGAATCGGAGCTCATCGGTGGATGGCATGGTGCCGAATTCCTGTGTCTGTGCTGAGCGTACGCCGCCGGATCTTCCGGAGCCCATGGAGATGGCCCGGTTGCGCGACGAGGCGGACATGATGGCTTAATATTGTAACAATCAGAGCCCTAACCGCCAGATAAATCGGCAAGCCACGGACCAAGGGCGGTTTTGGGAATTGGCGTCGTGAGCGGCGTCGGTCATCGATTCTTCCCAAAGGAAAGGTGGGCCGGCGGTCGTGTGCAACGATGCACGAACGGACTGTTCCACGAGTCTAGTGGGATGAGCAAGAGGGATGGATTCTCCTGTCGGGAGGCTGCGCTTTTTTCAAGCTTCCACCATAACTTAGAAACACAATCCGCCAGGGCAACTCCGATACGAGAGCCCTCTCGACTCGTACACGTTTCAAGCGACCGAACTACCGGGACCGGAATCTGGATCTGGGCCTGGTGTCGTCGCAGGACCGCCTGTCCGGCGGAGGTTATCGAAAGTGACTCGCCAAGCTTAGATGGCGACGGGTTGTAAGTGAGGAAGCTGGAGAAGGGAGAAGCGCTAGCCGGGTGTAAGTGAGCGCCGTGATTCCGCGCGCCGGGAGGTTGAGAATGAGAGGCGAGTATGCGCAAGAGATGGCCAATGTCCGATGTCTTGTGTGCCGTCTATCGTCTGTCGTGTCTCGGACGAACAGTCGAAAGACGATGCGATACAATAGGAGGGAGAGCAAGAAAGAAGCAGGTAGCCCAGAAGGTGTGGGCTTCGTGTTGGTTTTGCAGGTTGGGATGGACACAAGGACCTGCGATTGCCCGATGGGGACGAAGGAGGAGTGGGTCGGGCGCTTGTACTATTATGTAGGTGCGGCGGCTTGGAAGTTGGGCAACCTTGAAAGGGGAGCGAGCAGACGGGGATGAGGATGAGGAGATGGTTTTAGAATGGCTATTGCGTCTATTCCTGCTTGTAATTCAGGCGAAGCCGTTGTGGTGTGGTGGTGACACCGTGATGGTTGGATGGACGTAAGGTGAGATGAGATCTGATAGAGCCTGAGTGCAACGAAAGTGCAGGAATGAAGCCAGAGGAAAAGCAGCAAAAAGAAGAAAAGAAGTGTAGCACAAGGAGAAGAGGTGACCGTGAATGTGTGAGGCGCAACCGCAATAATAGCAGCAAGCAATTACGTGCTATAGCAACAAGCGACCAGGTTATGTTAGGGAGAGCGTGTGATGGGCGATAGTATACTATGGAGCCATGTTAGGACATGGCGCCTAAGCGATGTGAAGCTGGCCTGTAAGTGGCCGAGAGGAGAGGGTACATAAAATTAGAGCCCTGCTTGCAGACGGCGACTCGAGGCGTCTGGGAGCGAGGAGCGGATGCGGATGCGGATGGGGTGCAACGAGCGGGCCCGGAAGCCAAGCCAAGACCCAAGATGCATGGCCCAGGGTCCCCCCTCACGAATCATCCGCCATTGATCAATGTACTTCTACGAGTACGCCTGCTCTAGTACTTGGTATCCAACGTCGATGAGTGTTCAGTCGTGGAAATAAGCCACGAAGGAGTCACCGTGTTGTGTTGAAACAGCTGGTTGGGCCGTCATTGCTATGAGGTGGATCTTGTCTATCTTGACGTTCCCTGTTGCTTGTCTTGTGTTGAGGTTTAGTGAATACGAGCCATTACTGATAGGTGTCGATCCAGAATATCTTGATATACCAAGCTCGCCCTAACTATGCCGGAGCGGTTAATGATAGGGCATGCTACTATGGCCATGGTCATGGCTTGCAGAGCACACCGATCCGGACAGGAGATGCCGTTCCAGTCTGCCACGCTGCCGCCTCGCATTGCCTCTTGCCATTCTTGAAGTCTACCCTGGCGAGCTGGCCATGCATGGCATGTCGTGGCGTGGCATGGCGTAGAATGGCACGATATACCAACACCTTTATTAGTATATTAGCATATATGAGCTCTGCGAATCGTTATCAACATGCGGTTCGAGATCTCGACACCATTTCTTCCTGCGGGGTTGCAGTGGCTGCAGTGACACAGCAGCGCCGCGGAAGTGGGAACTCGCAACACGACCAAAGAGACCGAGCTGGTGCCTGGCAGGACAAGGACAAGACTCGAGCGTGCACGACAGAATAGCGCCACCAAAGCACAGCACAGCGCAACGCAGCGCAGTGCAGTACAGGGCGTACAACACCACAGCCCCTGACCGCCTGGGGGGTGTCCGGCCGTGACGAGTGACTGGCCTCACTGATCGTACCAGTAACGAATAAGGCCGCCAGCGCCGTAACTACGGACGGAATTGGGCGTGAAAGACGGTGCTCGAGTCCAGTCAAGGCGAGTCGTCGAGTCCAGCTCGGGACGATGTGGTTGGGCGTCGAGGTTGGATGTGGACGTGGATGTGGAGGTGGAGAGAAAGGCGAGGTTCAGTCAAGGCGGGGCTACAAAACGAAGACGTTCAATCGAAGCGGCTGTCGAAGCGCCGACATCCCAGAAAGGTCAAAGGCCTCGGTTGATTGGCCAAGCTGCAGCACACACCTGCATGGTGGGCGTCCAATCAGAGCCGCTATCACGCTTGCCAGCGTTAGGAGGTGGCAGGAGCCAGCAAGACGGGACAGGGGGGGAAGGAGCCAGTCCGGCCCCTGTTTTTTTCCCGGCCGCCGCTTCCTATTCCCCATTCTCTTTTCTCCATTCGCTATTCGTTGCTCACGATTTCTCCATCTTCTCTCTGCCCCACTTCCAGACATCAACTGGCAGGCACTCCGAGTCCGACTGCCATGTTACTAGTAACTCGAGTCCACAGAAAGACCCTCCACTTCGAGATGATTATTCCCAATCATCACTATCACCATCACCATCACCGTCATTTTATAATGACCTGTCGATGCCCGCGTCTCACTCGCATTTCAATCCATCCCCACGGGCCGCTCCCACTCTCCGTCTGCACCGCACCGCACCGTCCCCGGGTGTTCCTGACGCCTAGCTCCCAGCAACTAACTAGTACTAATAGTAGCTCCCCGCTGCCGTCGTCGAGCCGTGCGGCCGCATGGACGGTTGCTCTGCTTGCATACGTATTGCATTCAAGCCACTGTAGGGGTGGTGTTCAGTTCGACGTTCGACTGGCTGCTAGTCAAAAGCACTGCCAGGCTTGCTTAGTTGCAGTGCAGACATGATACAAGTATTCCTCAGCGATCGACGGGCAAGCCATTGGACGACTTAGCCATGCCTAATCGCCGCTTACTACAATGTGAGAGTCAAAGTACTATTAAAGGTACCGGTTACCAGGGTTCAAGCGCCTCAACCAGCAGCTGGATGGAAACCAGCGCTTGTTTCGCCGTTTGGTGTTTCGATGAACCCCACCTCTGCTCTCCTCACCTTTCTCATCCCTGGCTGCTACACTCTACAAGTACGAGTACAGCTACCTTGCGAGCACACACTCAGTACACTACACCGATCTGCAACGTCACGGCGGAGCTGCGGCACTGACTACCCTGCCTTCCCGTCTAGGAGAAGTAGATGCCCAATAGCTATTGCTTAAATTTGTGATGGAGGTTGTCTCGCTCATTCGCAACAGATGCCGTTGACAAAGCAGCTTCAGCCGACGCTTTTCGGCCTGCATGATCTAGCGCAATCATCACTGGTTACAGGGACGCCCTCATTATTATTCATGCCCTGGTATCAGATCGTACTAGTAGGGATCAAGTACAAGCTGGGAGCCCTAAAATTCTCGGGATTTCTAACACAGAGATTACAAAGCAGATGAATGCAAAAGCCTTGTTCAATCCCAGTAATATGCACTTACTTTAAAATAAGTGGTATACACAAATAGGCTGCAGCAAGTTGCAGAACGGGCTACATCAATGCGGCCTGCAAATGTTTTGCCGACAATGAGATATCACGACTCAGCCTCCACAATGACGTTCTTACAGATCGGTCGGTAAAGCGTGGCAGAGTCGCTTTTCCAATCAATATCATGGCGCTTTGACAAACGAGGTATTTCAGAAATCACTCAACCTCTTCCAGCCAGTCGCCTGGCTGGAAGGGAGATAATGCGTTAGCCTCGTGACCGTTTTAATTCCCGGGGTCGGCCAGCTGCTTGCCCAATCCAGCTTCATCACACCGAGGATCTGTGTGCCAAGCGGTCACACGTCCCTTTCCGCTCTTGAGATGCACTTCTTGTGACATTTTATCCGTCTGACAAAGAGCACTTTTGATTCATCGCGTCTAATATTATCCTGCGCTATCGCGGCTATTTCAAGCGCTGCGCCAGAATCATGCATACTACACTCCCGATGCCGGCGATGTCATGCCTTACCACCCTATGTTTCTTCATATATTAGTCGATACAGATTAAACTATGGCAGAGCAAATCCCACAGCCTCGTAGGACTTATACCAGTTGTTCTAATTCTACAAAGTGCAACGCAAACTCATGCACGCTTAACGGCCCGGATTAGCCCTTGCATCCATCACACTTCCCCGGTCAAAGACTTCGGCAAACCCAGCCGTCGAAAAGTGCACTTTCAATTCCTCACCGCCACCAAAATAATTGTATAAGCGATTTGATAACTTTCTCCTCTCACAGTTATTACCTCTATGCTCTTTCCGACAAGGGATTCCCCTGTGGCGGCGAAGGCGCGTGAATGCTGTACTACCAGCACCCGTAAGCGGTCACACCTGAACACCACGTGCATCTCACGAGGGGATATCACTATGGACCAGACGTTTGTGCGACATCTTCTCCCTCTCTCTTTGTTGTATGTCTCACGTCCCCACGTCCCTCTGCCGATATTGACCGTTACGAGAATGTAGTTGCATGTCTAGGCCGAAACGAACGCCACGCCATTGTGCATGTCTCGCTTCGCTTCGGGAGCTGATTACCTACACACCGCGGGAAGGAAAAAGCAAATCATACCGATAGCCTTTAGGTACTCGTAGTTTACTGTGGTGCTGTTGTTGCTCTTCGATTTTTTCCTCTTTAGGTACCGGTGTGTTGATCGTACTGAGTTCCATGCCGGCCTGGTTTCCCCGTCACACCCTCTTCGACCAACACGATTGTTGGTGGTTTGCATTTGTACATTTTCACATTGTTTTTGTTGGTTCTAGCAAAGAAATTTCTTCATGCTCCTATGGTCACAAAAATGCAGGTTTGCCCGCTCGCCGGGGGGCTTGCTGGCGGAGCCCTTATTGCCGCGCCTTACAGGATCTTGCAGCCGGACGCCAAGGCTGAGGCCAGCATTTTCAACGGTTGTTTTTGCTTTTTTATTTTGGTCATCGGAAGATGTAAGTCATCCAATTCAAATCCTTCCGGAGTCCGCTGGTTGCCCAGATCAACGATTCCATCTCATCGGAGCCGTGCTTGGCTGAGACCTACGTTCCCTATGGGATAACTCCATAATGAAGTCGCCATCCGTCGCAAAATACTGCCCTTGGGCCTAGAAACGAGTGCATCATCCTAGGTGGTCCCTTTTCTCATGCTTATACTAGAAGCCAGTGTCCGCAGTAGGCATCATTACAATAGCTTTCAAAGTGTGTGTGTTCTTTATCTAAACCTCTACACACTAATTTATTGAAATCTGTGTATTGTTAATGCACACTATCCCGTAAAATTTACAATACCTTGAGTTTTCATCGGCCAGTCTCATAAACTGATTTGTTGATTTGAGCCTCAATGGCATTATAGCCAGCCAGTCGAGATTCAAACAAAACAGGGAAAAGCAATGGTTTCAGTGATAATGAATGTGACCGTCACGATTACTTACCATCTACTCATATCAGGCCCAGAAACTTTACAATATAGCACTATCACTCCTGGTCAAGCCGAAGTCCTTAGTTTCTAATCGATACGGAGAAATTTGACAGCGGTATGTAGGGTAGTCGTAGAGATGAAGTCTTCGGTCTTGTCAAGACAAGTTCAGGCTTGCTTCTTGTTGGCTGACGACTTGGACATACCCTCGAGTGAGATGAGGCGAAGCTGAAGAAGAAGACGTCAGTAAAGGTATCGTGAGCGTTGCAAATGTACCCAGGCATTGCCGGGGTCTCTCATTGCGGATAAAGGATGACCTCAACTGGAGCAGCAGAAACGAAAAAAATTGGTACACTTATCATTGGAAGTAGGGAAGAATGAAGCGCTAAAGACCTATTTAAAGTCCTGCTCGCTGGAAATATAGCACTCAAGCCCCGAAAGACCGGGGCTTTTACCTTTCCTCCATTACCACCGACCTTCGCCGTCCACAGACACATTCGCACTCGCTTTATCAATAAAATTGCTCAACCCCTGGGCCCTTTTTACACCGACAAGACTCATACCGTAGAGTAGAGGGTATTTTCACTCATTACCACCACGGATCTCCTTGTATTTCTCAAATCCATACTTCCGCGGCGTAGTAGGTTCATAATTCCTCTTGCCCATCTTCTCGACTAGTGACGCCTGTGGCTCAATGGTACTATCCCCGAGCGGCGACGCAAAGTAAGGTATCGAGTAGCGATCACGATTAGCGTTGTGCATGACTACTTTGTGTAAAGCTGAAGGATAGAGGCCTGTCAGGGATTTATTAGCAAAGCAAAAGGTCAGGGGGTTGACTTCGCGGAACACACCGTTTGAGATACGTTCAAACATGTCGCCGATGTTCATGTAAAGCACATGATCCATCGGCAACGCGTCAACAAATGTGCTGGACTGTCTATCTAGGAATTGCAGACCGCCAGTAGAGTCCTGGAACAGGAATGTGAAAGAGCTACAACACGGACTTAGTCAGGCGATCATGACCTTGCAGCTTTTGGGGACTGGCACATACCTCCAGTCTTGGTGAGCACCTAAGCGCAAAGAATCTTTATCAGCAGCCACTGTTTTGTCAATAGGAGGGTAATGAAGCAAACGCAGCTGATTCTTATGGCCAGTATGCAGGGATCGCAGTCTCTCAGCCTCGGTCGCAGTCAAATTCAAGCTCAGGATGAGAGCATCCAAAACTGCTTTCGCTGTCTTGTTCAGCTCCCAGTAGAACCTCAGACCAAACTCTCGAAAGCCAGGACACGCATCTTCAGGCGGCCAGATGTTAGGCTCGTCCGTGTTGTCCTCGCTTCCGATCTCGAAACTCTCCTGCGAGGAAGTTAGAGCCCAGCTGAGCAGCGAAAAAAAGAGGGGGCGGGCTAGTAAGTGTCACCTTGAAATCCTTTGTTCTAGTAGAAATCTCAGCTGCTTCATTACCTTCAGTATTCACAGCTGCGGCAACATTCTCTGATCCTGTCCGAGAATATCCCCGGTGCGGCACCGGCGCCTCAGGATGAGGGGCCTTCATCTTGTCTTCGTGAGGCAGCGCGAAGAACTTCTTGACCATGGCGAAAGCTTCTTCAACGAGATCTGGCGCGACTCCATGGCCAGAGATGGCCACACAGCCGTTGATTTTCAGCTTATCCTGGAGGTCATTGGCTGCGCGACGGCGGGCTGCATCGTCTCCGTTGGTTGTAGTGAAGGGAGACAGATCGACGACTTCGGTTTGCGAAAAGCGATGGGTGTCACTATCCATAGCCATGAAGGTCTTCTGGAAAGAACAGTTAGCGCTGTGAAATTTGTCGAGGTCTTGAATTCAACGTTCTTGGAGAAAGAGGATAAAGATTAGAAGAATCTGGCTAGTTGTTGGATGCGTGCCTTGACGTTGTGGTGTTACAATAGAAAGCGGGGGAAACCTGCTGCTGGCAATTCGGCCGTGTTTTCTGGCGTAAAGATATAGTAGCTCCTCTGCCTTCTTGACTGTAACAACAGATGCAGTTACTGACGTTGGCCGTTGTTGCAGCAAGGCGCTTGGAGTCTCTTACCTCCCCTACCGTGACTCTGTGGATTTAGCCGACACTACGACGTTAGACTCGAGAGAGAGTTACGATTATCTTGATATTCGAAGTTAGGACGCTAGCTACGCTTGATAGACTGTGTTCTGTCACTCAATGTCTCCTATGATTTGTTGCTGTTGCTTGGCACGGTACAGTTGTGACTAGCGAACGCCAATACTATCACACAACGAGCTCATCTGGCTGATACCGGCACTTGTGGGCCATCAATGGCCTGTTAGGCCATTCTTTGACAACTTTCGTCGAAAATAATCTGTCCAAAGTTTTGTTAAATAGATCGACCGAATTGCCTAGTTGGATGGCATGTGGGATGTGTCGTCTTCAACGCCGTGGTGCTCCCGTGTACTTCCTAACCCCAGGATTGAGCAATAACTCTTGAGGACTTGAATGTGATAGGAGCCTCAGGAGGTCATGTATAACTCTTTCAACGATGCTAGAAGTCAACAGGGCTGCCGACATCAATCATAGCAGCCAAGTAATCTTGCGGCCCAATGTACTGCTCGAAGCCGCCTTTTCATTGCAGACACTTGCAAAGAAACATGCTTATATGCTCACTCACAGTCAAATGATCACATAGCTGTGATGAACAGCAGGGAGCGGTATGTATACACCATGAAATTACGAGGAGCAGATTTCAGGTAGAAGTCTCCAGCGAGTGATTGATGTTTCCAGCAGTGCAGAATGTACAATGCCAGCAACATACAAAGAGAAGTCTTGTGATATTGGCATGCAGCTGATATATCTGGCCACTTACCTGGTGATCAAGGCAAACATGTAAAACGGTATCTTTGCTCCTCACTAAACAAAATTGATGGCAATATATGCATCATCAATTGGGGCACAAAACAACGAAGAATTTGGCTCTTCTGTCAACATTGAGAAAGATGCTCACCACAAAGTCAGTCTAAGCGGAATTAGGACCACAAATTAATTTCAGGTGCTAGGAATGACTATTGACTCAACTTAGCGAACAGCCTTATGATGGAGAACTTGATGGAGGGAAGTTTGATCACTCTAATACTAGTACAGCTAATCGTGGTTTGACTACTAGTTCATAGTCTCCAACCGTGTCCGAACACCGCAAGCAAATATCGAAATGCCACCTCGTACCATCTTAACGACACAGTGAGTAGAGAAATCAGAGACAAAGGAAAGAGAGGCAACCCACGACACCTCTTGTCTAGCATGTTATCGCTGCGATGATCATCATAAGGCATCGTCGCGCGTCGAGGATTTGGCAAAGCACATCCACTTCCATAGATGGTAGCCATGACCGACCAGTTGGGCCTTGTCGGATGAACAAAAACGGGAGAAATCATATCAAAGCATCTCATCACCTCCATCATCAAACCTCCTCCACCCAATTCCCGCCCATCCATGTTCCTCCCTCCATAAAGACACGCCCTCTCCCCTCAGAAGAGACAAAAGGAACCCAGCACCGGGGAACTCTCCTCTCCCGACCCGCCTCCTTGGGTCCCCGGCAAGACATGATATCACTTATAGCCGACCTCTCGCGCACCAAACACCGTCTTAGACACCCAAGCCCGGCGCCCCAGCGAGCCGGTAAGACCCATCTGCACCCCCACGGTGCCCCAAACTCCTGGGTTACCTCTCTCTTACACCAGCCTCTCTCTCAGTCCCGTTTTCCTCCCCGGTTGGTGGTTTGCCCCCATGTTCAGGTGAGAGAAGCTCCACTGCACAAGGGGAAGAAGAAGGCCCGGAAGAGAGCCAGGGAGAGAGAACCACCGCTCACGCCACTGGGTATCAAGAAATTTGAGAGCTCATATACGAGGATATGAATGAACCTAGCTTACCAGCCCCAGGGCGTCGGTACACACACTTACGCAACGATCAGCGATTTCTTCCACTTCTCTTCTCATCCCGTCGCCCGCGGAACCACCGACCGGTAATTAACCCCCAAAGGACCAGCCAGGGATGCCTACGTAAAAGGTTCCACGACAATGGTAACGCCGTAATATCCAATCCCTCCTCACCGGGTCGCAAGGATATCACCAGGATATTTCTACTTACCCGACGAGATGGATTGATTGATTGATTAACGTTGTTTAACGCCGGTGCGTCCCCAATCACGCCAAAGGTCGACGCCTATCCAAGAGCTAACTAACAGATAGGTACAGAAAGGAAAACGGACTTCAGAGGTTTATCAACGCCTCCAGTACCGATGCTCGTAGGCCAATTTCACCCAAATTTCCGCTAGCTAGACAGATCTCTCATAACCGCCTACTTCTATGCCTTGCACTGCCAACTACTTCAGTAACCAACTACCTGTAGGGAGTAGTAGATCAACATACCCAACGAGAGAACAAGACTAAAACTTCAAGTCGGGCAGGGAGGTAAGATTACCGGGCACCAACGACGGGCCGGTCCAGCGTATTGGGTCAGCCCCCAATTTCCAGCCGCGTGCCCCTTGCCTCCCTTTCCTCACTAACACTCACGGACCACCCTCCAAGCTCGCTAACTACGTAAAAGATAGGAAAGCCGGGAAATTACCAAAGGAAGTTGGGGGCATAATTAGTTTAGGTAATCGACACTAGATGTGACCAGGGGGGGGAGTCTGAGGGTAGGGGGGAAGAAAAAGGAAGCAAATAAGAAAAGAAAAGGAATAAATTCATTGCATTGTCTTACCTACAGCTCTGGTATTAGGGTAAGAAAGATGACAAGGATCAAATTTTGGTCAATAAGGGGGGTGACAGAGTGCTGGGCCTGAGCGGAAAGCATCCCCGGTGGGCCAGCCCGGACAGGGGGAAACAGGGGGTAGGAGGCCCGGGGATGTCTTCCCGCTGCCAGGGAAATGGGATGGATGGCCCAACGACCTGGTGCAGACCCCTGGTCCGGCGCTCATTTTAGCTTGCCCGAGCCCTGGTTAGACGAGGCGGGTAAAATGATTAAGAATCCTTACAACGTAGCCGAGGAGGTGGGAGAGTCAATCACAGGATGAGGCGAACGGACACATTACTCGCGAGAAGTGATGATTGAAGAATGAATGGTTCGTAATTTGATGTAGGGGTATCTTGGCAATAGCTAGTGAACTAATAGTGTAGGTTTGGTATCTATCTAATAAGAATCAAATAACAATGACGATGACTATGCATCGTAAACTCCTGGGTCTCGATGCAGATGCAGAGATGAAAAAACAAGTGTCCATGTAAATGTAACCAGAGAACCCCAAAATGTATGACAAGACGATGTCATAGCCCGCTATGATGCAATGAATGCTGTGTAATCCTCCAATTATGCGCCCAGATGTGATGCAGACGGAAATAGAACAAGAAAATAAAAGGAAATATTCGGAAAGAGGTATTCAAGAAGAGGATGTATGATGTGGCTGATGATGTTGTGGTTGTGGCTGAGGCTGAGGCGGTGCCGAGAAGGTGAGGCGTTCGGCGAATGAGACCGAGGATGACAGTCGCACTTGGTTCGGTATGAGGGAAAGATGAATGAGTAATCATGTGCGACGCCTGTGGCGAGACCGGGCAATGGGAGCCGGTTGGAGTAGGTAATAGCCGGTGTGGGTCGGCAGCCCTCGGCAAAATGCCAGAAAAGCCGCGACCGTTCCGTGCCCGTGGGAGAAGGAGAGGGAGAGGGCCTCGCTCAGTTGCCCGAAGAGGAAAGCTCACGGAAGAATTCGGTGCGCATCCCCATCGATGGTGTACTGTCCTTCCGGCCAGGAAAGAATAGACGAAGGGTCTCCACATCCCACGCCTCGGTAGTCAGTTCAGAGACCGACACCTTGTGGGTGAAGGGAAGGAAAAAAAAAAAAAAAAAAAAAAAAAGAAGAGGCAGTCGGAGACGACCCGAAGTGGGGATGACTCGAGCCGCTAAGCGGGCAATTGTCCACCTCGGCCATGGTCCGTTGGAAAACGAACCCGAGGATGGGGACCCCAAGGTGGGTAAATGGAGCTTTCGTTCTGGAAGTCTTCGGACTTTCGCCCGAAGAAAAAAAATTATCGGTTGAGAACGGGTCCATGCTTCCCCCTACCCCAGATCCAGTTGCCCGGGAAAGCTTGTGAAAGAAGGTTCTGGCTGGGCGGCGTGTAAGCCCGACTTTTGTGCCATGTGGCGTGCCATCTTCATGTGTCATACATAGACACACACCGAAGGTTGTCCGAGTTGGTGGGCGGAAATTATGGTCCTATGCTGTAGTAATGGAAAGAATATTCCTGAGGGTATCATGGAAAAAGATGCAGTCGCCACGAAAAATAGATAGGTCGTTACGTCGTAGGAGAGAAAAAACCAGCGCCTAGAAAGCATGGTCGCTTTTCACTCGGCAATAGGTGTCATGCCAACCAGCTTGTTCTTGGGGCCAGTCTTCTTGGGGCTGCTTCTCCGACGGTCGGTGGCGTGAGCTGCGGCAGCGGCAGCCTTCTTAGCTTGCCGTCTGCGCTCCTTCTCGGTGATGATGTGCTGAACAAGTTGGCGCTCCATGGCCATGCGTTCGCGCTGGATGTAGAAAAGCTCCTCCTCGGTAGGCTGGGGCTGCTGCTGAGGCGAGGAGGACATGCTTCCGCTGGCGCTGCTGGGTGTGCTGGGAGCCTCATCCTCGAAGGGGTCGCCTAGGAGGTCATCGTCAGACAGGAAGGCGGTAGGGCGCTCCGAGTCGTCGCTGTCGAGGGAGCTCCTGCGAGGCCAAGAGGGAAAGGCACAAGTGGCGTCCTGGCCGCGGACGGTTCCAGAAGAGATGTCCATAGGAGCAGAAAGGGTTGAGCTCAAAGAGCTGTAGGACCCAAAGGATCCCCAAGAGCCGTACATGTTGGTGTAAGTGAACTGCGGTGGCAGTTGGTCGCTGTGTAGGATGGCGATGTGTGTTTGTGATGTAGTTGCCGTGTCAAAGACACTTTGATCTTGTTGATCAACTCTTGGTAAGAGAAAAGGCAGAGTGTTGTGAGTAGATCTTCAGGGTCTTGGGGTGGAACTGGAAAAGATCTGGGGACGGTTGATGCTTATAAGAGACAAGACAGAAGCAAGGCGGATGTGTGCCCCGTCTTGACCGGAATTAAGGGCGGCAGGGGTGTAGGGGGTTAGAGGGACCCTAGGCGAAAATCCGCCTGTGACTCTTGTTGCCCAAATGGAGAATGGGAATAAGGATGGATGGGGGGGGGGGGGGGGGGGCGTGGGGGGGGGGGGGGGGGGGCGGGTACCGCTTAGGCGTTAGGCCGGGCGGGGGTTGTGGCCACCAAGGCTTGTTTTGTCCTTGATTTGGCCCG
>JAKLNE010000113.1:0-33889 GCA_022814615.1 Waltergamsia citrina | reverse complement strand
GATCATCTATGATACCCCCAGAGGTGCCCCGATCAGCTAGAGGGTTTTGGCACAGTCGTCCCTATAGTCGCCCGTAGGTAGCGCCCACTTTAGTGGACATTACTTAAGTTTCCATCTTAGGAGGCTATCACAGTGAAGCCAGTGCTATTGTCGACCTAAAAACCTCCGAGAGCCCACTAGCACTTTTCATCCCTCATCTTCACAATACCCATTAGCAAGTCAAGTCTTTCATAGGGCAGTCCGAGGGTATCGAGTATGGAACATACCATCTTTGCTTCCATGTCTGCCACCTTGAGAACCAGCATCGGCACCAAACCACAAACGAAATGGCTGCATCAAGAAGGAAACCTCTCTGTCCACACTGAGACACATGCACATTGCTACTGGGCAATGGCATTGGGCACAGCGCAAGACCACGCTCCTCAATGCAGAACGCCTAGAATACCGACGGTGATCTCGACCCTAATCTGGCGACCTGCACTGTCACCTGGACACAGAAGCTGCGGCAAACTGCGGCTTGCCTGGTCGTCGGTACTCTCCTAGTACTCTCCTACTGGTGAGGCCGCCGCGCCAGAGCGACGTACAGTGACGCACCGCAGCCTGTATAGTACGAGTACTAGGCCAAGGTAGTGAAAGGAGGGTACCATCAGATGATGGGATCGGACAGGCCTCAGCTCACACAAGCTGCTTCGGATTGGTTGGTTCTCAGCTCTGAGGAGAGAATGGGCGAGCTTGCTTGGTTCGCGCGTTTCCAGTCCTGAAGCATTCCCCGCAATGGCATCGCATCGCATCGCATCGCATCGCATCGCTGCGCAACGATGAGGTACTGCCTAGTAGGATGTCGTAGCCGTAGCCATAGTCGTAGCTGTAGCACTACTAGTACTACAACGAGTACGAATGCCTGTACTCGTAGCACCGCCGCCGTCATCACAATTCTGTTGCCAGACCAGAGCACATTCACACCGCAAGGTCGCTTATTTTTGTCCACTAGTCCTGATTGATTCCCTTACTGACCTCAGGCTGATACCATCTTCTCTTTAAGCTAAGGTAGGCCCCTCCCTCCAACGTGCCTGCCCGCCAAGGTAATAGGTACTACTTGAATACTTCAATTCCCATAACCCGCACCTAACACTTCGAATCCTTTCTTCCTTTTCTTCTTCTACTTCTTCTTCTTCTTCTTCCATCAACTTTCAGCGTAGCATCATCGGTGTCTGTCTCTTCATTGGCACTTCGAATTCTTCTACTTTCAACGTCATCACAGCACCATAAACCAGACAATCCATCATCATGGGGTTGCAAGAGTGTAAGTTCCAATTTGTTGCTTTGCTTCTTCTCTGCACTTAAAGCTCATCCAAACCTCTACAGGGAACCCTTTCAGCAAAAGGGAGTCGCACAGCTCAGGCTCCATCACGGCCTACAAGATCTTCACGCTCCTCACTTGGGCCTTGTCGGTCATTGTTTCGGTATACTACACTGTCCACTCTCCTCATGATGGCTTCACCATCCGCAAGCGTATCTGGGACCAGAACTACCTCTATCCCACTGCCTTCACCATGAACTCCATTATTGCCTCCATCTTCTGGTAAGTACAGTACTTGTCGCGCCACTTCCATAGCTAACACCGTGCAGGATCGTTCTTTTCGTCCTGCAAGGCGGCTACATTGGTCACCTCTTCTCCAAGAATACGGACATTCAGTATGCCGCGGCCAGCGTTGGAAGCCACTTCATCCTCAACAATCTCTTCCACTTCGCCTTTGTCATGCTCTTTGTGCGATCGCACTTCCACTGGGCTGAGTTGATTCTCGTCATCAACTTTTTCAACCTCAGCTCGCTCTACTTCCGCCACAATACCTACCCTCGCTTCATTCACACTCCTACCGTTTCCGCACCATTGGCGTGGACTTTCGTCGCCATCTACTGGAACGGTGCTCTTATGGTGCCCCATCCTGCTTCGCTGGTGGCTCGCATTTTCGGCAATATCTTCATCTGGGGTATCCTCTTCTACGGCGGCTTCTTCATCGTCATCTACAAGGTAAGTGCTATGCTCCATCTAGGTGTGGCGATGCTAACTGCTGTCTCAGGACTACACCATGGGTTTCTCCCTCAGCGTCCTTGCCGCTGCGATTGGCGTGGCTCAATTCCTCCGCCAGGTCATTGCACTTCAGTGGATTTTCGCCTTCGTCATCATGGCAGTGCTTTTCGTATCCACCATGACCGTCGCAGTGCCTGCATGGACTGGCAAGGAGTTCAAGTGGAAGCGTTCGACGGCCTCCGACTCGGAGCGTGCGCCTCTCCTCAACGAACCTTAAGCGTGGAGCAACCGCCTCACAACAATATCAATATCAATCTCTTGCGCCAAATCCGGCGCGTCTGTCCTTACCACTTGCTCGCCATCGAAAATGTTCAGACAAGAAATCCTCTCTTGCAAATTTGCTTCATAGTTTTTGGGTGGCCGACTCTTCGGACTTGTTCGCATTCTAAGGTCGTTCGGTGCCGTCAATCTTGCCTGTTGTTTTCAATCCCTTTGTCGTACGACTGGGTATTTTTGTTGCGTTACTATTTTAGCTGCAGGCACGGAGTAATACTGAAACCTTTTTGCCATGCATGTCCCTGGTGCAAGTAGGACCTTTTCCTCCGCTGAGTGTACAATCAAGTTTCTGTGGTGTTTTACCGTGAATTTGTGATGTCCACATGACGTACTTGGAGAAACGGGTGACAAAAAAAAGCTGCTAACAGGTGTGAAACGTCCTGATCTATCCTGTGTCAGGGCTTGGCACGCACACTTGTTAAGAAAACTCCCTTTGTTCGTGTTGCTCGAAATCTTACAGAATGATATTCACGCATGTTATAGATGTTCATTTCGGAAAGTGAAAGACAAAGAGCGACAGTAAGGAATGCAAAGCGTCTCAAAATGAACCCGGCTGAGCACATGAGCCCAAGACGTGTGCTTTTTTACGTCACCCCAGGACCAACAGCTCCAACTAAACGTGGGGTAACCGCCTCGCTACCTTATCGATAGTTCACTGTGGAGATGCTTCGCCGCGTCTACCCGCGCTGTACGGGTGGATCGCTCTCCGAAAATGAAAAGATCGTGTTCATCGAATGAGCACCGCGAAGATATCCCGACCGGGACGCCCACCGTTAGTAGAGGATGAGGCCACTCCGGCCTTTTCCCTTTCCATTGAACGTTGGAACCGACATCTGCCAGATCAGCCGGATCTACGATATCCTGTGCGGTCCAAAGGGCGGGCGGTTTGTGAGGCGCGTGTTGGCGCCTCAGGAGCTGAGTAGGGCGGTAGAGCTGCAGCGATGGGTTGGAGAGAAACATCAAGGGCCTGTCGCTACAGGTGAAGAAATGCAAAAGAAGAAGCAGCCGGCGTTGTGGAAGAAAGCGACCTTTGTCGCGGGCCGGTAAGCCTACCTTGGACGGGCGTCCACCCCTGTTTGCCTCATTCTTTCGCTCGAGGAGTTTTGAAGCTGGCGCTAACCGTGATTTTCGCACTTGACAGGTTTGCTGCAAAGGAAGCTGCCATAAAGGCACACTCGCATCGGCGATTGACGTTCCACGATATTATCATTGAGCGAAGGGGCAGGGACGAGGAGCGACTAGGGAGCGGGCCGCCCGTGGCGAGGATCGTGGGTCGGGATGGCGAGGATGAAGACGCGAGCGCGATGATATCGATTAGCCACGATGGGGACTATGCGACGGCTGTGTGTATGAGCTACGATCCGAGCGTCGTTGGGCAGGGGAAAGAGTAGGTGGAGTTGAGCGCTCTGTTTTGTTTTGAGGCGTCAAAGGAAGGTGTTTTATTTACTTCAGAGATACCTCAATCAACTGTCACGATAGACTGGTTACAAACATTTCTCCATAAAGTGTTGGAGTAATATATATCACGGTAGGGCCTAGTTGGCCCCAAACTGCACAATAAGAGACGACGATTATGCTACCAAAAGCTCAGGGCTGAAGGGCGACGCTAGATAACCTGTGAAGAACTGTTTTTCTATATCCATCCTCATCCTACAAGATGCTAAGGTTCAATTGTACACCTTAGACGGACTCTGATTTAGGCATTGATCCTAGAAAAAGTACTGATGCATATTCAATGTTGCCGGCCGACTCGTTGCGCTCACAATTTCGACCTCAACAAGAAGCCTGCGGAGTTAGGAAAAGTGAAGCTTCAAACACCAAAACGACTAACCACTTGCAACTGCGCTTCTAACCTGAGTCCTTCAAGAGAGAGAGAGACTCTGACATATCATATGAGGCTGCGAAATCGGCCTCCCAACTCGCAAAATCTGTAGCTGTGCCCAACGGGAGCTAACCGAACCATGCAAGTCTTCCGGTGACAATTGCGCACAGCGAATAGCAGTGAATTATGGATGTTCTCGGCGTCGCTAATGCACCGGAATGTTGGGCTATGCATCGGCAACGGTCAAGGCCCCCCTGCAGCTCCGTCGCCCCGTCGCCTCATTGTTCGGTGGTGTTTTAATGTTGCGTTGACCGCCCGTGTTGAATGAATTCGGTCGGGATGTTGGTTCTGGTTCTGGTTCTGGTTCTGGTTCTGGAGGCGAAGACGATTGAATAAAAGCTCCACTTACTTACTTACGACAGTCATAAATCATCAATCATCAATTATCCCGGGTCATTTTCCCGTCTGTCTTTCCTCCAATTCTTGACCTGTTTCCCAACTTTTCCCTCTTTCGGTCACTATCCCGTCTTTCTTTCTTGCCGTTTTTGCGCCCATGAGTCAGTTTTGGGGCTTTTGCTAATTATATGGAGTGCCATGGATTGGGCGTCGTTGGAGCTGTCGCTCTACTCACAAAGTAATATCAGTGGGAGTGAGGGGCCTTACCAATCGCATCTCATTCTAAGGTGCGATGAAAAACTCTAGTAGACACCATTCCTTTGGCCTATACTGATAAAGATTGCTAGCGATGACCATGGCCATCCGGATGAACAGCTTCAATGGATCGTTCGGCTCTCACAGCTTGCCCAGTCGGGCATCGTCCAAGCAGCTGTCCTCGCCGTCTCGGCAGTATGGTTTGCCTTTGCGATTCACACGCCCATCAAGCCTGCGATTACCTATGGCACCGGGGCGAAAGCATCCAAGATTCAATGGTCTTTTGAATCGTGCTCTCAAGTCTTGCGGGCCTTGTCCGTCGCTTTAATGATCTGTGCCCATGTGCGAGGAAAAGCACATATTCTAGACCCTATCGTGCTCGCCTATGGCTTCGTTCTCGGTGTCTTTCGGCTAGCGACGAAAAATCTCTTTTGGCGCCATGCAGCTTTGCATCAGACCAACTTCGTATATACGGCCACGTTTGTGGCCTTGCTGATAGGCGAGTTTCTGCCATGTATTCAAGTAGGGTCTGAGTGCCGGCAAGATCCTGTTATTATTAGTGCCGTTGTTGCTCGTTTGGCTACTTTTGTTCTGGCTGTGACGACGCCTCGAGAATGGATTCCTCCAGCCTCCCGGTATGATATTCCAGGTCGTCCGCCTATGAACGAGCCGGCACCTGAGGAGACATGCAGTTGGCTCGACTACTTTTGTGCCTACTCTTGGTTGGATCCAATCATCTGGAAAGGGACGAAAAAAGTGCTGGATATGTCTGGGATTCCGAACATACCATGGTATGATGAGCCTTTGTATCTCCTGCGCAAAGTGCAAAAAGCAAGATCCTTCTCGAGCCGAACCATCTGGACGGTCCTGCGGTACCAACGTCAAGAGCTCTCCTTAATGTCAGTATGGATTGCTGGCGCGTTCGTTTTAGAGAATATCGCTCCGTACAGCATGTTCAAACTCCTTGATTACTTGGCTCGCCCCGAAGCCGCTACCTATCAGCCATGGGTATGGCTTATCTTGGTCTTCGCTGGGCCTATGTCGCGATCTGTGTTTTATCAGCAGTACATCTTCAATTCGACCCGACTTATTGTGCGGATTAGGTCCGGGTTCACTCAGGAATTGTACCATAAAGCATTAGACTCTATGGAACTCGAAGACGACCCGTTTGAGAGGCCCAAAGACGCAACACGCTCTGATGGCAAGACGAACCACACACAGAAGACAACCTCAGCAGGTCGCTTGGCGACTCTCATGGCGGCAGACGTGGACGCTATCTATCGTGCTCGTGACATGGTAATGGTCTGTGTTGGTGTGCCGTCGGGCATGGTCGTATCAGTGATTGGCATGTACCGCATGCTCGGGTGGCCAGCTATTGTTGGTGTTGCGATCCTTATCATTGGTACACCAGTCACGCTGTGGTTCGGCCGCCTTATGTACGGTAGCCAAGCTGAAGCAAGAAAGGCGCAGGATTCCCGCATATCCCTTGTGACCGAATATTTGGCCTCCATCCGGGCTATCAAGTTCTTCGCTTGGGAAGGAACTGTCACCGAAAGGATAATTGATGCACGAAAAAGAGAGCAGAAGCAATTATGGCGTGTCGCCATCCTACAGGCCATGATCAATCAGGTCTCCCAGATTCTGCCTTCAGTGGCCCTGCTCGTTATGTTCGGCTTGCACGTTGGAGTAGCTGGCGAGAGACTTGATGCATCCGTCGCTTTCACGACGCTGTATCTTGTACGAACGGTCCGCAGGAACATCCTCCAAGCGAGCCAAATTGCACGGAGCTTTGCGGCAGCTCTAGTCTCACTGGGCCGGATTGACAAGTATTTCGCAAGCGCGAGACCACTGTCAGAGTATTCTGAGGGGCCCCTGAATATCCATCAAGGTTCTTTCCGCCGAAACGCAACGGCTACTTTTCATTTGAATGATATTACCATAAATTTCGTCGAGGGCGGACTCAATGTCATCAATGGACCGAGCGGTAGCGGAAAGACAACACTGTTGCTCTCAATTCTAGGAGAGACATGCAAGACTGACGGCAGTGTCACCAGACCTCGTGACGTGGCATTTGCTCCACAGTCTCCCTGGCTCCAGAATGAAACCATCAAGGATAATGTCCTTTTCGGCTCGACTTTGGATCAGGTACGCTATGAGCGTGTGGTCGAGGCTTGCTGTTTGGACGAAGACTTTGCTAGCCTCCAATATGGCGATCTCACCGTTGTTGGAGAGAATGGCACCTCTCTATCGGGAGGTCAAAAGGCACGAGTGGCCTTAGCACGCGCTCTTTATTCTCAATCATCTCTCCTTTTGCTAGACGATATCTTCTCTGCTTTGGACGCAAGGACTGCGGCCGCACTATGGAAGTACTGCTTTTGTAGCAACCTGCTAAAGAACAGAACGGTGGTTCTTGTTACACAGGTCCCCTGGATCCCCCTCCAAGGCGACCTGGCGGTAAGCCTTGACAATGGTCGCATACGAAATTCTGAGCAAAATATAGGCGTAACTCGATACCCTATCACTGTGGCGGAAGCTCTAAGAGGAGAATCCGAGGGTCCTACTACTCCTGATAGTGCCCATGATCGTCAAAATGGCGCCAATACAAATGGGAAAGCCAAAAGCTCTAAGATACAAGCTTCGCAGGATTTGGTAGACCAAGAGACCAAGGCATCTGGAAAGATTGGACGGCTGACTTGTAAGTGTAAAAGCATATTCATCGTCTATGTCATACTAATGCGTCTAGTCCTACAATACATGACATACTTTGGTCATCCTATGTTTGCAGCAGCTTGCTTAGTTGCTCTCCTTTTCTCGGGCTTGCTATCATTCTTCAGCACTTATTGGCTTTCCATTTGGGTTGAAGCTTATAATAACCAAGCCTACATTGATATTGCATTTTACATGGGCATATTTGCGCTGCTTACATTCATTGAAATCGCTTCCTATGCTGCTATCATTATCATGTTTGAGTGGGGAGCTTGGCGAGCAGCACGCCGGTTACACAACGATTTCGTCCGGGCCGTAATGCGGGTATCTCTTTCGTGGTTCAAGGACGTACCTATCGGCCGAATCACTAATCGTTTTGCTGGTGATATGGCCTCCATCGACGGCCAGTTGAGTGGGCTTTTACGCTTCAGTCTCGAAGCTATCACTCAACTAATCTTTCGAATCGCCGCTGTCAGCACAATCATGCCGGTGTTCATGGTTCCTGCTGTCTTCACATGTTTCTTTGGAATCATACTCGCGGAGATGTATACCAGGACGGCTGTGGTTACGAAGCGGCTCATGTCTTCAGCTCAGTCTCCCGTCTTTTCTCAGTTTGCTGACACTCTGGCTGGCCTTGCTGTCATTCGCGCAAGGGCTGGGATGGCCCAGAAGTTCCGGGAGGAACTGGCTGTTAAACTACGCGTTACATCTGCAGCTGCAGAGGCAAACTACAACTGCAACCGCTGGATAGCTGTGCGAATCGACTTGGTTACGGCTTTGGTCGCGCTGTGTGCTGGTATCATAGCTGTGTCAAAAGCTGGATTGGTCGGTGCCGGATTGGTGGGCTTCTCACTTACCAACGCTAACCAACTAAGCCAAACTATTCTGGCACTTGTTCGTGCGATGAATGATTTAGAGGTGGAAATGCAAAGTGTGAGTCCTTTCCAAATGTGGTTGTCGCGGTCTGGTCGTGACACGCAGCGGGTTGTCTTCTGTGAAGAACTGAGCTGACTGTTGTTTAGTTCCACCGTGTGAAAGAGTACGTCAAGCTGGAGGCTGAAGAGAAACATGATGAGACATATCCGCAACAAGGCGAATTCGCCGACGATGAGTCTCAAGTTCTTCCACATAGCTGGCCGCAGAATGGAGAACTCGAGTTCAGAAACGTGACCATCCGATACGATGAAGATGGGCCGAACATTCTTACCGACGTCAACATCAAGTTCAAAGCTGGAGAGCGCGTTGCTATTGTTGGCCGGACAGGGTCAGGGAAGAGTACAGTAAGTGAGAGACATACAAAGAACAGACGTTAGCTGACTTTTTTTTTTTCTTTTTTTCTTTTTCAAGCTCGTGTTGTCGTTGCTACGATTTACCCATGTTGTCAAAGGTCAGATTCTTTACAATGGCTTCGATATCACTAAGGTGCCGCGTCATCGACTACGCGAATCTCTTACCATCATTCCTCAAGAGGCAGTCCTCTTTAATGGCTCCGTCGAATCTAATCTGGACCCGACGGGGATCGTTCCCCAGTCTACCCTCGAGCAGTGTCTGAATAAGTGCAAGTCAATAGCTTCCTTCGAAAACAGCGCTGAAGATGGACACAACCAAGGGATTCAGCTCTCATCGGAAGTGGACGCTCGAGGCGAAAACTTCTCTCACGGCCAGCGGCAGGTTCTGTCTCTGTGTCGTGCTCTCGTGCGTGGCAGTAAACTGATGCTGCTCGATGAGGCCACGGCAAGTATGGACTATGAGACGGACCGAGGCATACAACAAGTATTAAGAGAAGAGCTGCGTGCATCGGGAACGAACGAGAATGGAGACGAAGGTCGCACACTTGTCACTATCGCTCATCGCCTGAGGACCATTATAGACTATGACAAAGTGGTGGTGATGAGTGCTGGAAGAGTTGTGGGGTAAGTTCCCATTAACTCTGATCGTGAGCCCATGAAATACGGTAAACTAATGGTTATTCTTCAGGTGTGATTCCCCACAACAGCTCTACCGTTCCAAAGGCCAGTTTTACGATATGGTCTGCCATAGCGGAGAGATGGAGCAGCTTCATGAGCTACTGGGTTAATGTTGAATAGATGGGAGGGGCAAAAGACTTATACTCCGCTTTGGATGACCTACAACTTGAATCAAGCATATGACATGTGGAGGCCGATCATCATTGGTGGTGCCGAGTACATGAGGATTGATGATCAGAGCGAATTTTATAGAGAATAATGACACCTGGTGCCTAATCTATTGTCCTAACTGTATCTTCTTTTCTGTTGGGTTTCCTTGGTAGTGCCAACACCACCATCGCCACCACCACGACCAAGCTGCATTCCTTTCACCCTGAAACGACAAGCCCCATCCGCGTAATCAAGAAATCATCGGCTCACACCGCCTGCATCTCTCCTGTTATGATAAGCCTCGTCATTTGTGATATCTGCCTGCCCATAGTATGCTCACTCGATGATCATTCTGCAATCAGCTTCTTGAGGGAATCCTGTAACATTGCCCGATCTTGCCTCACAATTCGTTGATGGATTGACTGAAAGAGGATCAAAGGTCTGTGAGCTTTAGAGAAGGGAGGAGCAGAGCAGTGGTGAAGTTGTTTATCTCTTTTCAAAAAATGAAACTGGCAACGCCGGGTTCCCTCGTGTATATTTTGGTTCCGCGGTTGCTCGACATGTAAATGAGCACATAAGAGGGGCACTAATGCGGAGGAAGTGAAAAAAAAAACCAAAAATTCAAAATGAAAAACAGCTTGTTTCCCCCCTTCTGTGAATCTCCCAAAACGCCGGACTTTAAGTATAAAAAAGACCGCCCGCGTGGTGGTGATGCATGTGCATGCATTGTCGTTAGGTACAATTGGCAGTGGCTTCGAATACGGGCGTTAGCCTCTGAGGTGGCTATATCATCGACCCAGCTCGGAACAAGAAACCATGGATAGGGGCTGTATCCTGGGAATCCAAAGCTGCGTATGTGGTTTTATTGTCCGTTGAACTGGCCTTCCATGCCCGCGTTTCCAGCTTCGATGTTGTGGTAGTCGAGAATCTCAGAGTACCTGCGATTTGTGAGCAACTCCATTTGGATACTGTAACCTTGAACAGGAGACTTACATCATGATCTTCCATGTGTCAACGGGCAGGTCCGCATCGTTGAAACTCCAGTCGAACTTCTCCTCGGCAATAGGCTCGTCTGTGGGGTCGTGGTAGGGGGCCAGGTACTCGTGTGCGAGAGCATTGGAGGCTGTTATACGCTTCTTGGGGTCGAAGACGAGCATCCGTTCCAGAAGATCGACGGCTATGATGATCAGTCAATCCCATGTCACTAGTTTTTGTGATGAGGCTAAAACGTACAAGCTGGGTCCGCGTTCTTGAACTTATTTTTCAGAGGCTGGCGCTCACGCTTAGGAAGAGATTTGACGAATCGTAGCGTCTGTTCCAACAATTAGCATATATCCAACAAACGAGTAGAAACGCATGGGGAAATACTCACATTCTCGCTGGCAATAGTGTTGATAACATCGTCGGGCGGCGTGCCCAGCAACTCAGTGATAATGGAGAACTGGTTCACGTGGTCCTTGCCAGGGAACAGGGGCTTGCCTTCGACCATTTCGGCGAAGATGCAGCCCGCGCTCCAGATATCAACCTCAACGTCGTACTTTTGCCACGTCAACATGATTTCGGGGGCACGGTAGTATCGAGTCGAAACGTATCCCGTCATCTGGGGGTCTTGAATACGAGCGAGACCAAAGTCGCAAATTTTCAGATCGCAGTTTTCGTTCACGAGAATGTTGCTAGGCTTGAGATCTCGGTGGACGACACCAGCAGAGTGCACGTACTTCAAGCCGCGCTATAATCATGGTCAGCTGAGGCGTAGAATGCGAGTAATACTTTGGAGGCGCACCATGATCTGGTAGAGGAAATATTGGATGAATTGTTTCTCGAGGGGTCGGGAGGTGAGCAGGCGGTGCAAATCAGTTCCTAAGAGCTCGTTCACGAAGTAACTAGAGGGAAAATTAGCGCAAACAGTTTAATGTGGAAGGCACAAAGAATTGGCGTACAGATCTTCTAGGGGAGAGATGAAAATATCATTGAGAGAAATGATCTATCGGCCTTGTAAGCATCTTTTCGATCGAAGAGGGGTAGCTACGCAAGCGCCAAACATACGTTCTCGTGTCGCAGATGCTTCAAGAGCTTGAGCTCTCGGTATGTTCGCTTAGCGAGGACAGGTGTGCTGAAGGGCTTCATGATCTTCTTGATGGCGACATTTTGGTTGGTGAGCTGATCTCGCGCAGAGCTGCGATGGTGTTAATAAGAACCATATCTTCCACTGGACAATGTCGTTATTTCTCTGAAGACGTACCAAACGAGACCGAAAGCGCCCATTCCCACAGGTTGGAGATCCGAGTATCTGCAAGGGTTTTAGGTCAGCCGCGAGGGCGCAAGGAGCAGGCGAAAGTGGCGGGAACCTACCTTGAGGTGATCTCGAAGGTCGTGCCAAAGATCTGGGCACGTACAAACTCGGCCATTGTGACGGTTGGATCGAGCGAGGCGCAATGAGGGTGAAGAAGACGGGTTATGAGAAGGTTGCCGAAGCGAAAGCGACGAAACAACCGTTGAGCGCGACCGTGGTGCTTTGTCGACGGAGGCGACTTTCGAACTTGTGTGTCACGTCTGGTACTGGCAAAGTAGCGCTGGGAGTAGTCTTCTGAAGGTACTGCTGATTCTGCAGTACTGGCGGGCAAGCTTCAGATGAACCGAAGCCCGTGAAAACCTTGGCGAAGACGACAAAGGCGACAAAAGCAATAGCGCGTGCTAGTCCGTTCAAAGTCGAGATCGTAGTTGTAGGTACAGCGGGGACTGGCTCGTATGGTAAAGTACGGTATTGTAAAATACGGTACTTGGGCGAGGGCAAGGCAGGAAGAGCGGGGTAACAGGCGCGAGATGCAGCTAATGCTAATAGCGGATGGGCGAATCGCTGATGCGTAAGGTAATAGACGGTAGGGTAGGGAATGTGCGTTCTTATGCGTTGGTTTGTCTGCGTTGCGCTAGGACGGCGAGAGATGGGTGAGTTAAGTTGAGTTGAGCTGAGTTTCGAGGTGCGAATTTCGGGTTCGAGGATCGAGGGGCGGAAGAAGCTGAGGCTAAAAGAAGCACCCACACATGGGGCTCAAAGTTAGTCAACACGTTCCTCACAAACGAGTTTGAGGCCACTCTGGAGACAAAGCAAGGAGTCCCAGCAAGTACTGGCAATGACGCAAAGCTGGCAGACAGCCAAGAGCATACAGCATACAGCAGATAGCAGGCCAGCCGCAGGACAAGCCCAAGTTAAAACTGGACAGGGACAGGAAGTGGGACAGCAGCCGTTCCACTGCCAAGGCAGTACCTAATGCTTGTAGGAGAGCACCACTCAGGCGGTGCAGAATACCGTGAAGGTAAGGTAGAGGCACTCTATGCCTCTGACAGCAACACTCCTAGTACCACTGGCACTGAATCGTAGCGACGACGACAGCGTCACTCTGATGCCAACAGTGGAGCAATCCAGTGCATTGCAGTGTACCTTAGTGCAGTGCAGTACAGTAGAGTACAGCGTGCTGGAGGTAGTAGTAGCGCATTACCGGCACTGGCGATGCTAATACAGGCTAACGCTTCATACCTAGTGCTGTTGCTGGTGCTTGTTGCTGCTGTTGCTGTTGCTGCTGCCACCACTGCCACTACCACTGCCACTGCTGGACGCGAGGTGGGGCAATCGACCTCCAGAACTTGGAAAAGCCTTCTGCACCACTGCACTTTCCCACCTCGGCGCCCCTCACTTGAGCTCACCCTGACTGACCCTTGTCCTCTTCCTGCAGGCTGTCCAAGTTCAAAGTCCCCAAGTCCAAGTGGAGGGCAAGCCAGCGCTGGCATGCGCCCATATTGGCAATACGCCATTCCCAGCTCAGCCAGCGCCTTACCCAAAACTTGCCCTCCTCAACCAAATTGAGGTAATCTGGCCCATGACTTCATCGCCAGCTGCTCCAGGCCGAAAAGATATATCCATGTACTCACCAGAATGAATGTGCGCAAATTCCTCAGTGTCGTTCGATAACGATGGAAGCGGGGGAAGCGAAGCTGCTGGGTCTCGTATCTGACTCGGTAGGTAGACGGTGAGATGCGCGCGATTGTAGGTGGTGGTGTTCAACCCTCTGGCGGTCCTGTCGATCGTTGCGCGTCGCCCCTGGAAGGGTTCTAGAACCTTAGTCCTAAAGTAAAGTCGCTTCTGCTCGTTGGAAGATAATACTGTTATGTTCGCCGACGAAGAGGGTTGGCAAGTTGTCAAGGTTCGCCCACGATTCCGGTAGAGAGGTGGAAGAAAATTAAGGTTGGGAATTCCTCGAACTTTCTTTATTCTACTAAAGAAAAAGAAGAGAAGAAAGAGGGAAGGAAAAAGAAGGCGCGAGTAGGGGAAAAAAGGGACTATTGAGGATTTGGGAGTGATGGTCAGTTATGGGTCCTCTTCAAACGAGATCGATCGAGATTCCCGGGCTGGTTCTTTTTTCTTCGTCGTCTGGTTCCGAGCAACCTGCCTTGAATCAGGCCGATAAACCACGGTCGCTACTGCGCACGTTTCTACTAACTCACTCCCCCCACTACTTAGGGTTATCGTCGTAATTGCTATTACTACAAGGACTAGGTACTACCTACTAGCAGTAGCAGTACAATTAGTGCATTTTTTCCCACCTGGGTAATCTTTGACGCAAGAGATCTCTTGGAGGTGCGCGACCATACCAGCACCACAGACCAGACCACAGAATAAGGCGCGCCGTGTAAGTCGTACCTAGTAGTAGTATCGAAGAAGAGTAGACAACTCAAGGCCTCTTTTTCTTCCTGCCACTAGCAATTCCGTTTATGCTACTCCCAGTACTAGCATAACACCAATGCTCATCAGACACGCACGGCCTGGCGGAATGGAAGGGATCATCGATATCGAGATGCCAGCAGTCCGCGCGACAAAATCACATGGTCCCTGCTGCGAGTGGAAAACCGGGATAAAACTTTGGGAATTCCAGGGCTATCAACATAACAAACAAATAAAAGGCCAGCAGCACAGCATCAACAGCATCATACTTTTCATGCTATATAAATACTACGGCCTCAACAATGATGATCATATAGCTCAATATACAATCATCATTGTTGTATGGGGTACAGCATCGACTCAAGGTGGCATGGTAGTAGCAATGCCCCGCCTCCATCCAGGAACAAAACCTCCGTTGGCAAAAGGCCCAAAGAAAAACCCATAACGGTGATAAATAGTCGACTTTTCACTAAATGGGATTCGTATGACCACTGCAACTGCTGCCCTGGTTTTTTTTTTTTTTTTGGAGGGGGACTGCAGTCTGCCCCTCGTTCACTGCTGACCCCTCGTTCGCGCCGCGCCGCCCGCGGGGCTACTACCTTCGCCAAGCTTCAATTCAACCTTCTTCCGCCCCATCCCTTAACAGCGGAAAGGTACCCTTATTGTACAATTCCGCCATGAAAGTGACCCACCTTTCGTTACCATCCTGCGATCACCGCCAAACCGCGCCGCTGTTCTAGCAATCGACGTCACAGTGGGAAATCGGTCATGGAGCTCTCCAAATCAAGCTTCGTCTCAACGCCGCCGATTCGTGCTCGTAGCCACCCGCCCTGACCCTCACCGCTCCATGAGACACGTACCCAGTACGAGCTTAGAACGACACGCCGCGTATAAGAGAATCGTTGCTCGTGACCACCCTTTTATTATCACCGTATCTATGCCCGACGACTGCCCGACTCGGGCTTCTTCTTCGTGCCTCGGGATTGCCCACACCAGCCAAGGGCTGGAAGCTGTACGATAGGTCTAGTGATGAATTTGAAGTTGTTTGTCTTTGGCGACTCGGATCGGCCAATTTCCCGTTGGCCCCGCTATGCGAGCCATTCTACGCAAACAAGGCACCGGGATGACTAGTCAATGTACAAACAAATGCACTGGCGACAGGCTAATGATGAAGACCTCTAGAAACTTGATTTTTCCACTGCCACTCCAATCTAAGCTTTAGACACGTCAACGAGGAGACATCTATATTAGGAGAGGTGTTGCATTAGGACACGGCGCAAACAAACAAACAATCCTCGCTGCTAAGTCTACCTCGTTCCCTGCCGAGAAGCCTTCTAGTCGTTCATCACCAGCGGCTCGACGTTCCAGATAGACTCAGCGTACTCGTTGATGCAACGGTCACTGCTGAAGAAGCCCATTCTCGCGACCGAGGTGATGGATTTCGAGACCCAATCATCTTGGTTGCGGTATGCCTCATCCACCAGCTTATGCGTCTCAATATAGCTATTGAAGTCATCCGACACCAGATAGTAGTCGCCATGGTGTCGCACAGCAGCAATCATGGCACTGAAGTCGTGAGGCGTGCCAAATGTACCCTTTTCGATCTCCTGGAACACCTTGTCGAGTGCTGAGTCGATCGTGTGCGAACCGTATGTATGAGAATGGCGCAGATCCTCCACATCCTCAGCCAAATTGCCAAAGAGGAAGATGTTGTTGTCGCCAATCTCGCGAGTGATTTCAATCTAATAAAACGTTAGCATTTGGGCTAGATGAGCCGAGAATCATTGACTTACATTGGCGCCGTCGCAGGTGCCGATAATGAGACCACCGTTGAGGACAAACTTCATGTTGCTGGTACCCGAAGCCCTGTAACAGAATACGTTAATAAAGCGACCCGAAAAGAGTATCCTTTTTGCCCTGGGGCAACCACTTACTCTGTTCCAGCTGTAGAGATGTGCTCAGAAATGTCCGAAGCCGGGCAGATGATCTCCGCCTTGCTGACATTGTAATCCTGCAAGAAGATGACCTTAAGGAGATCACCAATCTCCTCGTCATTGTTGACCACAGACCCCACGGCGTTGACCAGATGAATGATCTGCTTTGCCATCCAGTATCCAGGAGCTGCCTTGCCACCAAACACAGAGACTCGCGGCTGTTGCTTTTTCCTCTCCTCGGGACTCATGGCCTTGAGTGCCAGATACCTGTGGATCACTCCAAAGATGTTGAGCTGCTGTCGCTTGTACTCATGAATGCGCTTGACCTGAACGTCAAAGAGCGATGCCGGGTTCACTGTGACACCCGTAGACTCTTTGATAAGCTTGGCTAGGCGCACCTTGTTCGCGTATTTGATCTCAGACCATTCCTTGCGGAACTCTTTGTCGTTGGCTAGAGGCTCAAGTTTATTCAGATTCGTCAGGTCCTTGAGGAATCCGTTGCCTCCCGTCTTGGAAGCGATGAGCTCAGAGAGGCGAGGGTTAGCCTGATGTAGCCAGCGACGAGGAGTGATGCCGTTGGTTACGTTGGTGAACTTGTCTGGGCCGTAAATTTCAACGAAATCCTTGAAGATTGTGGTCTTGATTAGGTCGGAGTGCAGCTCGGCCACACCATTGACCTTGTGAGAACCAACAATAGCCAGGTAGGCCATCCGCACCATCTTGGGCTGTGACTCCTCAATAATGGACACCCGCCTAAGGATGTCGCGGTCATCAGGGAAGGCCTTCTCCACCTTTTGCAAGAAGTACAAGTTAATATCATAGATAATCTGGAGGTGCCTAGGAAGCAGGTGCTGGATGAGGCCAACGGGCCATTTCTCCAAAGCCTCGGGAAGCACCGTATGGTTGGTGTATCCGAACTGCAGCATAATTAGTCTTGGAGGAGTAATATTCTTCAGAGTATTGAACTTACAGTGGCTACCACAATCTCCCAAGCTTCATCCCAGCTCAGACCCTCCTTGTCGAGGAGAATACGCTGCAGCTCTACAATAGCCAGAGTGGGGTGGGTGTCATTGAGCTGAATAGCCACCTGGTCAGAGAATTCCTTCCATGGGCGCTTGGACTTCTTGAAACGGCGGACAATGTCGTATAGCGATGCAGCGACCCAGAAGTATTGTTGCTTGAGACGGAGCTCCTTTCCTCTCTCAAGGTTGTCGTTAGGGTATAGCACTGCGCTGATGGTCTCGGCGCGCTGTTGGTCGGCAACTGAGCTTTCGTAATCACCGCTGTTGAACTTCTGGAAGTCAAACTCGCCACCTGATGCCTTGCTGGACCAAAGACGAAGGTTGTTTGTCGTAGGTGTGTCATATCCTGGGATGGGCATATCGTAAGCGACGGCGTCCACGATCTCTCCGCCCTCCCAGATGGACACAGTGTTCCCCTTGTCATCAGTCTCCTTCCGCACATGTCCGTAGAATTGGATCTAAATACGTTGTCAGTCCATTACGTTTTACTCGTGCTGTGGAAGATGGAACACTCACGTCCACGGTGACGTCGTGTCGGGGGAACTCCCATGGGTTAAAGTCAAGCCAGTAGTCGGGAACTTCGACCTGATAACCATCGATAATCTCCTGTTTGAAGATACCGTATCTGTATCTCAGGCCATAGCCCCAAGCTGGGTAGTCAAGAGATGCTAGACTATCCAAGTAGCAAGCGGCCAATCGACCGAGGCCACCGTTGCCCAATGCAGCATCATTCTCCTGACCAATAATGTCTTCAATGCGGAATCCGAGGTTTGAAAGTCCCGCTGCAGAATGGTGGGTCAGTGTCTAAGTCGCAGAATGAGACATCCCTTGTCAGGTGCTGCACTCACACTTGGCTGTATCCTTCAATCCAACATTTAGCATGGCATTGTCAAGAGCCCGACCCATGAGAAACTCAAGACTCAGGTAGTAAACACGCTTGGAGTCGCGGTATGTCTGGCGCTGCTGAGTGCGGTTCCAGTCCAGAATCAGCTGATCACGGAAAGCCAGACTGGTTGCAGAGTAGGCAGCCTTCTCATCACAATTGAACATGCTGCGCGCGAGTGTAGTTTCGACATGACGGACGACCTCCTTCTCGAATTCTTCGGTGCCTCGGAAACCCGTAGTTTGGGCACGCTTCCACGCCTCACGCTGAGGCTCGGGAATGGAGGCTGCCATTGAACCATGTAAGTACCAAATTTCGTAGGACAGCATTCAGACAGAGACAATGGATATGACTTACCTTCAACATGCTTGATCTCAGTAGGGCCGAGACCAGTCATAGTCCTCTTGTGCTTAGGACGTGAGATGCCCGCCGGACGAACAGAGCCCTGGATGTCCACGATGGGCGCTCCGGAGGAGGGCCGTCGCTGCCGGACGGGCACACTTTTCTGCTCGGACGCCATCGCTTCGAAATGATGCTTTTAGGATAGAATAGAGAGAGAGAGAGTAGCAATTGATATGAGAGAAGAAGACCCGAGAATCACGGACACCGACTTGTAAATAAAGGATGGCTCGAGCTAATCCCAGGAGCTGCTAGACCAGGTAAGCCACGCCAGGTGGGGTGATGAGCGGGGAGTTCGAGAGCTCGTGTAGCAAGCTTGGTGGGGCAGAGCGGCGTGGAATGGAGCTTGACGCTTGACAACTTGAAGTTGGGGGAGGGTCAAGTTCAAGCTCAAGCTCAGGGATACAATCTTGGCAGCTGAGCTAGAGCCTCACTGGAGCTCTAAGGATGCTAATCGCGGACGTTCCGCAGTAAAATCGACTAAAGATTTCGAGGATATTTAGGACCGGCAATGAATAGTAGTGAGGGGGTGAATCAGATGAGTGAAGATAGGAGAGGAAGGGTAAGGTAGAGGGCACATTGGAAGAAGGGACACCAGCTCCGGCAGAAAGTGGGAGGAGGGGCACTGTCACTCTCTTGACCGAACCATCATGGCAACCATCGGATGAGGTACTATTAGTAGTAGTTGTATTGGGTGTTAACCAGCAGTCTAGATGCAGTACAGTCAGTACCTTATGCTACCATGACACCTCCAATTGGATGGGAGGCACAGGTGCTCGTGAGTGTAGCGCTCTTGCCCAGCTACCTTAGCCAATTCATTCATGCCTTCCAACCACCACCTCTTTCCCTTTCCCACCTGCCCTATAACTCAATTATCCTAAGTTGCTTAACTCTTTCTTTCTTTGTTCTTGTTCATTACTACTAGTACTACTTACTAGTACTACTAGTAGTACCTTATCATCTGATGATATTGCGGCTCATTCCCTTTGCCTTGGTCATCCCTGTGCTGTGCCTGTCGATATTAACAGTACTCGTAGTACTGACATCAACCCGCTTCTCTGCCCCTCATCTCAGCCCACTTACTCGTAACATCAGCCATCAACCAACCCACAACTCGAATGCAACTTGCATATCAGGACCGCAGAAATCACTACTAGTAGTACGAAGCGAATGCTTGCCGCATGCGCGTATGGTACCGGGTCCCATCCTAGCAATCGGGCATGCAGCCAGCCCACTGTAACTAATACTAGTACTAAGATTAAGGTGCTTCCGGTGAGTCCTGCCATATCATAATCAGTTCCCATTCGTACCAATAGTACGCGCAAACAAGTACACAGCAGGGGTGTCAATGGTCCATGCTTTTTCTTTGAACCAGCGCTTGTCGTTCGAGACCAACCCCGGGGCTACTACGACAGCCGTCTGCTACCAGACACTGCAGCTGCGAGCGAGAATGAATGGTGTTATATCGCGCCGTTGCCGTCGGCTTTTACGGGCCCCTCCGATGGCCTTCTCAGTGCTCTGCATGTTGTAAACCACAATTCGCAAAAAAGCTCGATCCAAACCCACGAAACCGATTACCAGCCGCAGATAGCCCATGCAAGCCTACCTTGCTAGAACTGCGGCAACCAGCAAAGGCGGGGCAAGTGCGTGCATCAAGACTTCTTTTGCTCCGGGTGCTACTACCGATAGCTTGCAAAGGTCGCACTCAAATAAAAGGCCTCTATCAAATAAGCGAGGAAGCCAAATTGCATGACAAGAATTCGATACAACACTACATGCTCATGCACAGCAACGACACCATCTGCCATCAATGAAATAACAGTTGAATATGAGTAGTGACCCGTGGCATAGTTAGCCGTCCAATTACTACAGGTAGATATGAACCATGAACAAACAGTCATCCCATGTAAGGATAGCGGCTGAGCAGGATACTTTAGCCTCCCATTGAATCAGCCTTGACAAATAGTATCGACAACTAGTGTCCATAGACAGCATCGTAGTAACTCTGTTGATAGTAGTCGATGGCATCTCCCTCCTTGACCGCGCACGCTGAAAATCACCGGGCTTCACTTTGGAAGAGGCTTCGTGACTGGTATGGCCTCCGGCTTTGGCTCGTGACTCTCTGTATCACAGTTCCCAACTCCGGCACGGATCAACTACCCGTACCGGTCACAACCCCTATCCGCAAAAAGGTTTCCATGGCTCACTGGCAGCGCTGGTTTCTGCCCAGCTTGATACAACATGGAAAAGAACTGCAAACATAACTCATGCCATCTAAGGGCGTATCCAAATATTCCCAGTAGAGCGTTTCTTCACGAGGTCCAAGCCAGCAGACAACAGCCCTTCAGCGCCAGGTGCCTTCCACCGCCAAAATTATCATACATAGTTTTAACTTCCGCGGTACCAAAGGCACGGATACGCCAGATAGTTTCTGCTTTCGGTCGTAAAACTGTTGATTTCTCGTTCCCGGCGGTCTTGTCGTCAAGCCGTTGCGCTCTGTCCTTCGAAGATGAAGCAAGGGGTCGTAAGTTAGGGAATTTTCGGTTGCAAAGAGGAAAAGAAGATGAAAAGAGAATAAAACAAAACAAAAGCAAAGCGAATCGAAACGCTGGCCCTGAAAAGTAACGCGCCTTCAAACGCCGATAAATGCTCAGGGCGCCAGTCGTCGTCGTCGTCATGACGGCGCCCCGTATGTCTAAAATATTAGAAATCCAACTACTAGTGATAGCAGCTTCACCATCATAGAATACCCGAATCCTTAAGAGCGTTGTTCAAGATGGTCTCCTTAACAGCTGCAAATACCAGTCGGATGTTGGACGTGTCCGTAGCTTGAGTCAGACTGGAAGGTGTCAGTGCTAGTTGCGAAGCCTCGGCATAACGTGAAGCTTACTGGGGGTAGAGGTTGAGATGTGCTCGGTTGACCTGGTTGAAACGCCACAGCAAATACTTGGCTGCCTTGTTGACATCGCTTCCACCTGAATAGTCAGGGAAATAATTCCCAAGCGGTGATCGTCCCAGTTTTTCTTTGAATATGTCGACTTTGTTGAGGAATAAGATTATGCTCGTTCGCATGAACCACCTCGAATTCACAACGGAGTCGAAGAGTAGCAGGCTCTCCATCATTCGGTTCTATTTGAACCGGGTCAGTATTAAGAAAAGACCACAGCACAGCCCGAGGGGAAAAAAAAAAAATCTTACCTGACTACTCTCTTCAAGAAGAACCTGGTCGTATTCACTAAGAGCAACGCAAAATATGATCGATGTAACGTTCTCGAAGCAGTGAATCCACTTCTTTCGTTCGCTTCTTTGCCCGCCCACATCGAACATGCTGTATACAAGTTAGCAATGTCCCCTACAACCCACGGCCGATCCAACTTACTGTATACTCAGCTGCCCCATCTGGAAGCGCGTTTCATAGATACCTGTTGTCTTCGTTCGTGCCCGCAACACGTCCATCTCATTGGGTAAGTAATCAGGTTCCACGATGCGCATGGCCTCTTCGAAGAAACTTGGTTTCTTTAAGTTAGTACAATCTGAGGCAGGATCTCCAGGTAGCAGTGGGGGAGCTTACTATTCTGCAGAGTCCATCAAGTAAAACTCCGTTTGATGCTCCATGAGTTGATCCTTTGCTGGATCGTTCCATATTGCCTGGACAGCATCGCCAACTTTTGGATCAATATGCGCCTGTGGTCCTGACTCGGTCTGATACTCGAGCAGGAAATTGGCGTACTGCTTGTTCTGTTCGCTATGTGGTTCAATGTCGAACTGCTCCATGGCTGTAATGACAGCTTTGGCGCACTCCACGAGATTCTTAAAGACGGTCGGCCTGTAATTATAAAGCTCTTCCTCAGAATAACCTTTGAGGTGAATAATCTTCATCTGCTTCACGATTGTCGACTTGCCGCTCTCTCCAGAGCCTGCCGATAGTTAGCATGGAAAGATGTTCGGCATAGAAACGGAAATAGCCTTTGGCGCGTACCGAGGAGCAAGATCTTGCATTCTTTTCTTAGCCTTTTGGAATCCTCCTCAAGAGTCTTGTCGATGGCTTGACTCCGCTTCTTCTGCTCCGCCTCCTCATTGTTCGAGCTCATACAGATGCCCATCTTGAAGACGACGCCCTGAGGGGTTTCGCGTAGGCCTCGAAGATAGTGCGCTCGATTCCATGAACAGTTCGAGGGATGTTACTGTAACTGAAGTCGGACAAGCCAATTACTGGCGCATGGCTATCGTCGGTGAAAGGGCCGCAGACAGGGAGCGTGAAGCGATCGAACCAGCTCGGCCTAGCAGATGGGGGCTCCGGCAAGCAGCGGGAGGTTCGGTAGGGAGTGGCGCGGTCGGAAGGGTCAACGCTAGGCTTCGTCGGCGATCGCAAAGGACAGAGGCGTGCCAGGCGAGAATGTTGGTGAGATGACCTGTCCAAGTCGAAGGCGAAGATGTGGCGGTTGCGGACGTCGGAGAAGCGAGTAGCCTTGTCGCGAGCTGAGGGGGTCTAGCGAACGTGGGAATTGACGGGTCGAGGGCGTGGCACAGGGTAATGGTGACCAGTCGGGCACGGGTCGCACCAATTGGCGTCAGAAAGTGTGATGTGGAGGCAATCTGCAAGCTAGAGTCAGACCCCAGCAAGGTAGGTAGGTAGGTATCTTTTGGTGCGGCAGGTCGGTGTGAATGAGGTAAAGGCCACTCCAACTCCAATGGCATCGATTTTCGGAGTACGAAACGAGTAGGAAGAAGAAGATGAAGCTGGCAGCTTGCGTGCGCTAAGTCAAGCGCAGCCAAGGGTTCGAGGGTGGAAGCTTCGATGGAATGAAGCTGATGAAAACTTGCACAAGCGAAGGACGGTCAAGCTGAGCAGTGTAGAGTTCGCGGTGGACAAGGACATTTGGAGACCAAGGTAATTAGGACCTTGCATAATAAGTGATAAGGTCGCGCGTGGTGCAAGTACTGGTACCTATAATCGAGATAAACGGGCTTTGGGGCTAGGAGGGGCGGCTCTTGGCTGTGTGCAACTTGAAGGTCGCAGTGTGTCGAGTGTCAGCTGGTGAGGTACTTTGAGAACAGGGATCAGCCCCAGACGGCCAGCTGCTGTGCAGTTACAACCCGTAAGGGCTAGCGACGTTCGTGCCTGGATTACCAGCTCAAGTACAGGTACATGTGTCCAAACGAGATGCTCCCTGAAATCTGCTCTGATATTGGCAGTGTCGGTCTGTTTCGCGGCTTCTATGGATGAGCAACGGGTAGTTATTACCAGTAGTACTACTAGGACCAGTAGTAGTCCAAAGAAGAGCACGAAATTTAAACAACACTGGCCCCAAAGAATGTAATTCCGTCCATTTACATGCTGCTGAGTTCAGCAACTGAAGGTCTGGTATTGGTGGCTGAGGTTCGCGGCAAGTGCAGCCTTTCGTCCCGTGTGGGCGCTGTTAATCACTGCCCGTTTCTGATATCGATAGCGCTTCCGCATCCAGCAGCCAACTTGGTCATAATACCGCTGCTAAATTACATGTACACACGTTTTGTTTATATACGTAAGCGAGGTCTTGCTCGGCGCGGCTCAGCCCTGAGCTGGATCAGCGCTACTCTTGACATGCAGACATGGGTATGGGCAATCCTTCCTTTACGACACTATACCGAGACATCCAAAATGCTTCCCATCAAACTTGAACTTAGGGCAGTACCTGAAAGATCATGACCGCAGTCGGCATTAGGTTCAGCTAGACCCTAACTCTAAGTTGAGGGCTTCCGCAGGCAAGGTGACGGTACTGCGGCCACTGTGACGCACAAAGGCGGAAGGTATCACTGTTGTTGCCTGGGTCTGGTTTAGGGCCTTAGCCTTGCCCGGCTGAAGTGCTGCCAGCAGAGGCTAGCGTTAGGTATGCAGCTGGGTGACGGCGCCTGCTTTGGCATCGATCGGCACTGGAAGGTGCCACCTCCTGGCGAGCAAAGGACAGCTCGAACCATGGTGCTAGCACTACTAGTAAGTAACAGTACTATTCACACTACTAGCGGGATGGCAGCGACCTGTGGAGGAGGCCTTCCAAGTTAGGAGGTCTTAAAAGGCCGCGTAGCGCCTGCCTTCAAATTCCCACATGTGCAGTGTCCAAATCGCCAGGTGCAAGCCTCACAAGCTTCACAAGCCTCACCTCACGCTTCATTTTCCATTGGGCCTTCCAATCACTGCACTTACTTGGTCAGGTACTGTACTCGTACTTGTAGGCAGGGGAGTCGCGAGGTAGGGCAGGTGTTGCAGGGAGGCAGGACCTGGCAATCTGCCAATCAGGCTGGCAAGCAACAGGGCGACGAGGTATCACTTGTATCCGTACTTCAACTACAATTGTTCTCGTACAAGAACAAAACTCGAGGATCCAGAGTGAAGGTGTGGTGCGCATATGACAAGACCATCTTGTCAAGTCTCTTCATATACTTGTGAATTCTTAAGAAACACGGAAAGCCTACTCTTTGCCAGGCCATCAGTACGAGACTGTCCCCGTACGCGTACTATTCAACCTCGACATCCCAGACATTCGCACATTCTCAGATCGTGGATCAATCTCCCTGCAGTGGATTACCGACTGTCGAGTCACGCAGCGGAACCATGCAAGCCCGTTTCTGACACCGCCGTCTTCGGCTTCGCCTATCTTTAACTTGTCTTTCCCTCAATTGACCTCTAGCTTCATCCTGAGAATAGTCGCAATCCCGCCTCGAAACGAGTCATCCCCACAAACCATCGAGCTACGAGAACCAAGGCTGGGCGAACACGCTTGTCAATGCACTGTTCATCGAAGCCGCCCTGTCCCAGCAGCCGGGCCTGAATGAACCTAAGGTAGTCATATCAACATGAGAGTAGCGCGCCACTTAGTACTCCCAGCCAACTCATTGTAAAAGCCTGGCACAAGACGTTAGCAGCGTGACAGTCACATTGACTGCTGACCTAGTCTCCAACACCTCTTCGAGGACGACGACTTGTTCATCGACTGATTATCCTCATGCGCCTTTCAGGGAGAAAGTATGTATAATCTGACATGGATTACGGCTATTGGTCGAATCAAAGCGACGGAACCTCTGGACCCTGATGCTCGGGCGCAATCCTGAGGTCGGCTACTCTACTCGTCTTTCTTTCCCGGCGGGATGCAATGTGATTGATCACTTCAGCCGCGTGACTGGCTCAAGCCACCACCAGAAACACTAATCTTGCTTCTTGCATTGTTTAGTCTAAATCAATCACTAAAATACCGGATTCCCTAAACTGGCGGCGGTACACATCTAGTAGTGGGTAATAACGCTGCTGGGATCACTTCTTATCGACCCAATCCGCATCAAGTTCGATTACTACATTCAGGAGTCGAACAAAAGAATGCTTGCGTTGTTCATGCGCAAGTCGACGACCAAACAAAGTGTTACATTTGAAAGCAGGGATGACCGGGCCGCGGTCCATCGTGGCACGGCACAAATTCACTGATGCGCAACGGAGGAGAGCCTATTGCTCAGTCTGATACTCACTAACAATACCGTCCGCTTATTCACTTGGGCGTCTGTACTCCATGCCTTGTTACAGAAGGCCCATGCTTGCGCTGGGGTACGCAGCCCCTTGTCCAACTACAGCAATTTGTACGGGTAATCGATTTTTTTGGCACTGGTGAATCGTCGCCTTCTCTGCAGATTGTGGAGACCCTTGTTTTACTAATACTTCGAGGAAGATATGGCTCTAGAAAATCCCTGACTGGTCTCATACTCGCCAGCTCATGCTGATATATTCAAACACCATTAGCCAGCTATCGTCTGAAGTCAGAGTCGGTGCCGTTATAGTCCCCGGGGGGTAGGCCGATACGTGGGTCCAACTCGCACGTGGCTAATCCAAGCTCCATCTCCAAGGTACGTACACTCACTAGATGTAACCCAGAATATCAATGCAACACGCCTTCGCAGCTCTTTTAAATTCCAGGAGAGGCGCATGCTGCTTGAGTTGGAAACGCAAAGTAATAGGGGAATAACCTTACCCATGCAGTTACATAGTCCTCTGGTTGATCCTTCATGTTTTTGACTCTCGGACTGTGATGGGCATAGGACATGCATAGCCTGGAACACTCAGAGTCGTACCAGTAGAATGAGTGGGCTTAGACGTGTGGGCGTATAGGCTCGGGCTGCAACTCTGCAGTAGGTTGGCCTGCGACTTGGCACCACTAGCTACATAGGGTAGAGATTAATAGTAAAATAAAGTATACTTAGAATTATTATAGAAGTATTAAGTATATACTTTTATAATATATTAAGAAAATTTTTCTTATAAATTAAATAATTAAATAAAACTTTATAATTATAAGTTTAAGATTTATTTAAAGTTTATAAAAAGTTTATTAAAAATATAAAGGATATAATTATAAAATAAATTATATATATATATTATAATATATTAAAAAAAATTAAATTAATAAAAATTTTTTATTAAAAAAAACTTTTATTAAAATAAAAATATTAAAAAAACTTTTAAAAAAAATTAAATTAAAAAAAATTATAATAATAATTTTTAATAATATTATAAAAATTAAAAATAATTAATTTTTTTTTATTTTAATAAATATTAAATAAACCTAAAATTATTAATTTAATATTTTTATTAAATATTAATAATATATTAAATAAATATTATAAAAAATTAAATATAAATAAGATATATATTAATAATAAAAATAAAATTAATATTAAATAAAAATTAAAAATATCTTAAATAAAGATTTTTTTAATATAATAAAAATATAATTAAAATACTTAATAATTTTAATTATATTTTTATTTTATACTTAAAACTTATTTAATTAATTTAATATTAATAATAAAAAAATATTATATATTATTTTAATATAAATAAAAATAAAGTATAATATATATAAAATTAAAGAATTAATAAGTTTTAATTTACTTAAAATTAATATTATATAAAGCTTAAATAAACTAAATTTAATATTTATATAAGATTATTATATAATATTTTTAAAAATATTATTTATTTTTTTTTTAAATAAAATATAAGATTATATATTATAAATATAATAATATATATTATTATAAATTTTTATTAAAATATTTTTAAAAAATTTAATTAAAAAAAGTTAATAAAAATTTAATAAAAAAGATTAAAAAGTTATAATAATATATAAAAATATTATTAATAAAAATAAAAATAATTATATAAATAAACTACTTTTTTCTTAAATAAATATTAAATTAATATTAAAAAATAAATAAAATATATTTTTACTTAATTTTAATTATTTAAAGTATATTTATATATAATACTTTTTTATAAATTAATATTATTTTATATAAAAATAAATATTTTAATAAATTTTTTTAAATAAAATAAAAGAAAAATTAAGAAAAAATAATTTTATAATATAATTATATTAAAAAAAAGATAAAAATATTTTTTAAAAAATTTTAAAAAATTTTAAAAAAATTTAAAAAAATCTTAAAAAAAGCTTAAAAAAATTATAAATAAAATTTAAAATTTAATTAATAATTATTCTTATAATTATTTATAAGCTTTATACTTATTTTATAATATAAAAACTAATATTTTAATTATTATAAATAATATTTTTTTATAATCTTAAAGCTTAAGTTTTAGAATTTTATTATTAAAATTAGCTTAATTATAAAAAATTAAAAAGCTTAATTAATATTTAAGAAAGTTATATTATATATTAATATTAAGTATATAAATATTAAAATAATATAATATAATAAGTTTCTTAAATACTTAATAATTATTAAATAAAGATTAAAAAAATTAAAAAAAAATTATATTTAAGGTTTAAGTTAGTTTATATATTAAACTTATATAAATTAAGTTTATTATATTTATTTAATAAATTTTAAAAAAATACTTTTTATAGCTTAAATTATAATTAAATTTTATACTTATTTTTAGCTTATTTTAACTTAAATATTATATAATATTAAGTAAAAAATTCTTTAAATTATTAAACTTAAAAATAATCCTTAACTTATTTTAAATATAAAACTTATATTTTATAAATATTTTTTATTTATTAAACTAATATAAAATATAATTTTTTTATTATTTATATTTAAAATATAAAAAATTTATACTAAGTATAATAAAAAAACTTATTTATATATTTATTAAAGTTTTATAAATAATTAAAAAATTTTTAAATTATTAAAATTTTAATATACTTTAATTTTAACTAATAAATAAAAAATTTATAATATTTTATTTAAGTTTAAGCTTAATTAAAGCTTAATAAACTTAATATAAACCTTACTCTTATATTAAGTTTAATTAATATTAACCTTTTTTTTAGTATATATAATATACTTAATAAAATAAAATAAACTATTTAATTTTTTATTATTATCTTAAATAATTTAAGAACTTTTTTAAAGCTTAAATATTTAAGTTAAATATATTTTTTTAATATTTTAAAAATATTAATAAATTAAAGCTAATATTTATTAAATAATTATAAAAATTATTATTAAGTATATTATTAAATATAAAAAAAACTTTATATTAATATTAAATAATTATTATTTTTATTTATATTTTTATTAATTTTAAAAATTCTTTTTTTTACTATTAAATCTTTAAAATTCTTAATTAATTTTATAAAAAAACTTTTTATTATTTTATTTATTAATAATATATTTATTTAATTAAAAAAATTATTTAAGTTATTATAATTAATTAAAACTTTTAATAATTATTAAATAAATATTAAATATATATTAAAAATATATTATATTAATCTAAAAATAAGGTTAATAAAATATTTATATAAGATTAATCTAATAAATTATTTATAATATTAATATATTAAGAATATTATTATTTTTTATAAAATATATTTTTAAAAAAGTATTAAAAGATTAGTTTATAAAGATTATAAACTTTTTTTTTTAATAATATTTTTATTAATAATATAATTCTTAAAATAATACTTAATAATCTTTAATAAAATTTAAAATAAATCTTTAAATAAATAAAAAAAATATTAAACTAATATTAAATAAATATTAAAAAAAGCTAATCTTAAGATTAAAAATTAAGTAAAGTATAAAAAAAATAAAATTATTTTAAAATATTTAAATTATTATTTTTTCTTTATTTTTAAGTATATTTAAGATAAATTTTATATTAATATAAATTTTATTAAAGTTTTATACTTTTATTATTATAATTTTAAAAAAAGATTATTATTTTTATATATAATTATAATAAAAATAATTTAAGCTTTTTATTTTATAAATATTTAATTAATATTAAACTTAATAAAAAGAAAATTAATATATAATATATTTAAATTAAGAAATTATTTAAAAGATTTAGTTTTATATTTTTATACTTAGTTTATTTAATTTTTTAATATTTTAAAATTTAAAGTATAAGTAAGTATTATAATTTATTAAAAAAATATTAAACTAATCTTATATTAGTATAAAAATTATACTTTAATAAAACTTTTTAAAAATTTTATTTTAATAAAAAAAATAAGTATTTAAAAAATAACTTTTTTAATATTATAAAAAATTTTTAAATTAATTTATTAAATATTTTTATAATTTTAATATTAAATTAAATAAAAAAAATAATACTTTTAAGTTATAAGTAAGTTTAATATTTATATAATAAAAATTAAGATTAAAATATATAATTTAAAAAAAATCTTTTAGTTTTAACTTAATTTAATACTTAATTAAAAAAAAGCTAATAAATAAAAAAAAAAACTATTAAATAAAAGAATAATATTTTATAATAATTAATTATAATTAAGGTATAAATAAAATTATTTAAAATAAAAATAAAAGTATATTAACTTAAACTTAAGATTAAAAAAAATAAAATAAAAGAAAATTATAAGAATAATTTAAAATAATTTTAATATTTATTTAATTAAAGAATATAAAAGTTTTTTTAAATTTAGTATTTTAATAATAAGTTTAAATTAAAAAAAAAGTATAAATAAGATATATTTATATAAATAAAATAAGATTTTTTTTTAAGAATATTAAGATAATAATAAATAAGTTTATATAAAAGTTATAAAAAATTAGTTTAAAAAAGTATAAAATATTAAAAAAATATAATTTTAACTTTTTTTATATAAAGTTATAAAAGTTATTTTTAATATAATTATATTTAAAAAAAACTTTAATTAAAAAATAATTTAAAGTTTAATAAAGCTTTAATTTAGCCTTAATTAAAGAATAATTTAAAGTTTATTAAAACTTTAATTTAATCTTAATTAAACTTTTAATAAAATTATATAAAATTTTTAAAAAAAAAAAAAAAAACTTTATTTAAAGTATTATTAAAAATAAAAATAAATTAATTTAATATTTTAGTAAGTATTAAAATAAAAATTATATTAATATTATTTTATTTTTTTTACTTAATAAAGCTTAAGCTTTCTTAAAAATTAAGATTTATATTTAAGTTACTTTTTTTTAAATTATTTTAAAAAATTTTTTAAAAAAAAAAAAAATAATTTTAAAGTTTATTAAGTATTTAAATAAAATTTAAATAAAGTTTATTAAGTACTTAAATAAGTTTTAAATAATAATTAAATAAAAAAAAAGTTAAGATTTAAAGAAAAATAAATAAACCTTTTATAAAACTTTAATTAAATTAATATAAACTTTTATAAAAAAAAAGTAAAATTTTATTAAAAAAATATATAATAATTTTTTTAAATTAATAACTAAAAATAATAATATTTTTTAAAATATAATAAATTTTCTTAATATACTTTATAAAAAACTTAGTCTTATTAAAATAAAATTAATAAAAAATTAATATAATAATAAAAAAAAAGAAAAAAAAAATATATATAAAAAATAAATAATTAAAAAGTTTTTAAAAAATTAATAATTAATATAAAAATAATAAAAATACTTATTATATTAAATTTTTAAGAAAAACTTATATAATATTAATTAAAGATTAATAAAAAGTATAGAATATAAGTATAAAGCTTTTTTTTAATCTTTTTATAAACTATATAAAGAATAAATTAAGCTTAATATTATAACCCTTTATATAGCCTATATGTGACCCTAGAAAGGCCCTACTTTATTTTATATATTAGAATAACTAGTATATTAGAGGACTTACTTTTCATATTAATTATATATATATAAATAATTTAAAAATATAGCTTATTATAATTCTTAATACTTAAATTACTTAAATTATAAAGCTTATAATATAAGCCTTATAAGTTATTTAATATATATATATATTCTTAAAATACTTATAATAAAAGTTATTTTTAATTTCTTAACTATTAATATACTAATTAATTATTTATAAGACTTATTTTTTTAGTTCTTAATCTTACTAACTTTAATTATAATATTATTAATTATATTATTTAAACTTAATATTCTAATATTTTTAAAATATTAATTAATATTTATTCTTAATTATTTTATAATTAAGCTTAATTATTATATATTAATAACTTTTGTTTAATAAATTATTATATTACTTTTAAGTAATATTAGATATTATAGTCCTTAAAGGATCTTTATTATTTAAAAATAAGAAGATAACTCTTTTTATTAGTTCTTTTTTTAAAGGAAAAAAAAAAGTTACTAAAATAAATATTAATTTTAACTTTAATAATAATAATAAAATAACTTTTAAGAAGTTATATACTTAAGTTATATAACTTATTTAAGCTTTTATAGAAGTTATAGAAAGAAATATATATTAAACTATGCTTTATAATTAATAAATATAAGAAATATAAAATTATATTAATATTAATAAGATTAATAAAGATATAAAAAAAATTATTAAATTATTACTATTTATAAAGTATAAGAAAGAAGCTAATTTATTTTAACTATTTTTTACCTTTATAAAAGCTTATTTTATGTACTTTTTAAACTTATTTAATAATAAAAATACTAAGGTTATATATACTATTAAATAACTTAAAAAAAATATATTTTAATAGTTTAAACTTATTATAAAGAATTATATTAATAATAAAAATTAAGTATTCTTTAAAATAATTAATATAATATTAAACTATATTAACTTTAAATAATAACTTTATTAAGTTTTTAATAATATTAATAAAGAAAAAAATATAAAATAAAAACTATAAAAACTTAAATAAACTAAGTTAATTATAAAATATTTTATTATATTTAAGTAAGTATACTTATACTTATTATAAAAAGATTTTTATTTAATAATAGTATACTATAATAACTTTAAAGTAAAAGTAAAAGATAAACTTTATAAAGTAAATAAACTAAAATAACTTTTAACTTATATATAAATAATAATTAAAATTAATAATTAATAGTATAAATAATATTAAGAATAATAATATAAATATTATAGATAAAAATAAAATTAATTACTTAATATAAAACAAAAATAAAATAATAATAATAATAAATAATAAGGAATAATAATAAGTACTTATATAAAACTTATAAAACTAAATATTATTTTTAAGAATAAGTTTAAGAAGATATATCATAATTATAAAAAAAAAAGATACTATACTTATAAATACTAATCTAAAAAAAAGGATTAAAAGTTAGTTCTAAAAGGTAAGAAGTTATTAAATATATTAATAAATTAAAGATAAGTAATATATAATATTATAGATATAGTACCTAAGTATAACCTTTTATATTAAATAGTATATTATAATAATTATTACTATATATATAAAAATAATAAGGATAATTTAGGATAGTACCTTAAAAAATTAGTATAACTTAGAAAATTACTTTTATAATAATAAATAAACTTTATAAAATAAGTATATAATAATAATAATAAAAACTATTTATAATAAGAAAACCTTAATTTTAAATAGTACTTAATAATAAATTTTATTAAAATATTAAAATAAGAAGAATTTATAATTATAGCTATAGAATTAATAAATAAAACAAAATATAATATTATTTAATTAGTAAATTAAAAATATTAACTTATATTAATAAGAATAGACATAATAATATATATTATAGCTTTATAAACTAGTTAAATATAAGGAAAAAATAAAGAAACATTATAAAAAGAAGATAATAACTTAATTATTAAACTTAATAATAAAGAATATAATTTAATCTCTTAAGTATTATATATTGATTATTAATACTAAACATATTTAATAAATAAGATTAAAAATAATATATTCTTTATGTTACGACCCTTTATGCGGCCTACACGTGACCAACCTGGGTACCCCACTTTTTCGCCAAATCATCAGTAACTAC
>JAKLNE010000112.1:0-33960 GCA_022814615.1 Waltergamsia citrina | reverse complement strand
TTGGTTATTTGTCCCACGCTTTTTTGCCCCGATCCTTAATTTTGCCATTTTTTTTTTTTTTTACTTTTTTTTTTTTTTTTAAAAAAAAAAAAAAAAAAAAAAAAAAAAAAAAAAAAAAATCAAGATTCATCATAAAAAAAAAGACCAATGAAAATCATTCCGCTTGTTCATCTTTTACAACGCAACAACAGATTGCTCATGTTGGGTTGCTTGGACAAGCGGACATATGAACTACCCTAAAGACCCCATGGCAAAGTCAATGACACCTCGTTTTACCATGGGCATAGAAGATTTCTCCGGTCTGCGCAGAAGAGGACTTGTGAACTTGGCATGCTTTACTGTCATTCGGCTCATCGAGTTTGGTTTATGGCCTGAGCGGCTCACAGATTGGGCAATTGACGGTGGACGAAAGTTTCCACACTAAACAATTTGAAAGAAGTTGAAGGCACTCCCTCAACACTGCTTTATGAACAGAGAAATGACTAATAGCCAAAAACCACCTGCAATGCTTTGTAGTCTCACAAACTGATTTCGTACGTGAAGATGGCTCATCTGGTGGTATTTGCAAACTTGGTTGGTCCAACTGACAAAAGGGACAACGCCGGAGGCCGGACACTGGCCAACAGGGATCACATTGCTTGCGTTCGGGCGCTCGTGCTTCACGCTTTCTTTGCTTTTTCCTCTTGTCGTCATTTAGGCGCCAAGCAAGCGGTGAACAATTAGCAAAAGGAACTATCAGATGGAAGCAGGCAATCACGCCAGAATTGTATTACACGTAACAGCTAACACCACCATCCATTGTCTTGTGATCCAACAACGTTCATCTTCAATGCGATTGGCTTTGCGACGACGCAATGTATGTGATTCACGATAAGAGGGGCAGTGGTCTGCGGAGGCATGGCTGGCAAGCATGAGAGGGATTGGTCGTATAAAGTGCACTTTTATGCACTCGTGACGATGGAGGCGATAATAGCTGTTGCACCCGGCGCTGCTGAGAGGCTGAGTTCCGAGCCCAGTTCTTCCCTGTCTCCGTCTCCTGGCCGCAGCCAATTTCAAGACGGTGGGCCTCTTCCCGCCGAACAGGCGATTGCATTGGGCGGGGAGCAGCCGTCCCCAGACGACTGAGATTCACGCAGGGACCTGTTTTCTTTTTCCATGCTCCGTGAATTTCCAGCTTAAAGGGTTTTTGGTCAGGGATAAAGAGCTTGGGCCAGGTATGCACCCGCGGCGGCGGTAACGGCCGCTCGGTGCTCTGTCTTTGTCTGCCCATCCGCGCTTCTAGCTTTGCCTCCGTCTTTGTCTTTGAACTGTAAAGTTGGAGTCCAGTGTGTGGGTGTGCGTGAGATTGCGTATTGTGGATGCAAGTTAAGCAGGCTATTTCACCTATTCTGCATCGCCTTGCTGCACAGTAGCTGCGGGAGGCCCAACCAGTTGGAACCCATCATCAGCTCTGCCACCCATCCAACTCCCAGCTCTAGCCGAACTCTCGTTGGTCACCCACCAGTGACTACGGTTTGCTCGTTGCAACTCACAAACGGCCTTGGGGGATCGTTTGCCCATTCACGCCCAGTGAATCCAAACCATTCTTTGGTTCTCTTTATATGCTCTCGCATTCTCCCCTCTCACCTAACTCTGTGCCAGTCTACTATTCACCGAATCGTCAAGCGGGTCTCCGGCTGCTGGATGTGTATATGCTCGTTGTTTGACGGCTGTGCATCATAGTTATCATTGGTCTTCAAGACATCATTGGAATTACCGCCAGTTGCTATGGCTGATAGAGGAGGCCGTGGTGGACGCGGTGGGCGGGGTGACCGTGGAGGTGGACGAGGTGATCGCGGAAGAGGAGGTTTTGATCGGGGCCGTGGCGGGGCCGATCGTGGAGGGCGAGGCGCTCCTGGTAGAGGCGATCGAGGTGGCTTCCGAGGAGGCGACCGTGGTGGTCGCGGTGGTGGAAGAGGCCGAGGGGGCGGCATCAATCCCCAAGACCTAAAGCCGTACAGAAGGTATGGTCGAGGTGTCGTTGCAAATCAGAGATTAGTGCTAATGCTTCACTAACAGCCAACATGGGCCAGCCGTTCCGGACGATGCTGTCTGCCAGTTGGAAGACAACCTTGTGGGGGTTGGTAGTGTCACACAGGCCATGGCAAGCACAAGTATCAGCGGTCAAAAGGGGCGTACTAACGAGTACTTCCCGGTTCGCCCTGCCTTTGGCACTGCTGGAGATGCCGTCATTGTCTGGGCCAACTATTTCCCCTTGAAGGTCAATCGCTCGGTCCTCTGGAGGTACACGGTTGAGGTTTCCGAAGTCTCTGCTAAAAAGGGAGCCGCTGCACGAGATGTGAAAGGGCGCAAGCTGTTCTTGGTCTTCCGTCATCTTCTTGAAGAACTAGAATCTGATATACCCATCGCTTCGGAATTCAGGAGCCAGCTGATAGCGACCGAGAAACTCGAGCTGCCTGCTCAACCCATACGGATCGAGATTCCCTTCGAGTCGGACCCTGAGAAGTTTGACACATTCAATGTCAATATCAATGGACCTTTTGAGGTTCCTTTGGGTGACCTTGCAGCTTATCTCCAGTCGCAGGATCGCGGTCCTGATGACAAGTTATTCCCTCGATTCCCTGAATGCGTGGACGCCCTGAATATCGTCTTTGGACATATGCCCCGGACTCGGGTGGATCACATTTCGCCTGTGGGTAGTGCCCGCTTCTTCCCGTTCGAGGGCCCCGAAACCGCCGCTCGGGATCTGAGCGGCGGCCGTCCTCTTGTTGCGCTCCGCGGGTTCTTCCAATCCAGCAGGATTGCCACAGGGAAGCTGCTACTGAATGCCAACGTCACTTGCGGCGTTTTCAAAGCCTCGGGTCCTCTAGATGCCATCTTTGAGGGTCTCCAACTTGCTGTCATGGGACAAGACCGCTTGCCTGGCTACGTGAGGGGCTCTTTGAATGAGCTAGCCAAGGTGCTTCCTAAGACTCGAGTGACAGTCACCATGATGGTTGGTTCTGGAAAGGAGAAGAAAAAGATCAACAAAAAGAAGGCTATCCACAACCTCGTGAGGAAATCCAAGTTGCCTAGAAGGGGCCAGAATCAACCACGAGCCACTAGCAACAAGGAGTTCCTGGGGCCGAGAGATGTTGAGTTCTGGCGTGTAGAAGATGATCAAGGCCAATATGTGACCGTGCACGACCACTTCAAGGAGAGTGAGTATTGAATGATTCCTGCTTGTTCAAACGGCTGCTAACATGCTCAGAATACGGCATAAATCTTAAGCCATATCCTCTTTTGGACTTGAGCTCTAATGATCGCCCGTCTTTCTTCCCTGCGGAACTCATCAGCATTGAGCCCGGCCAGTCAGTCAAGGCAAAGCTCAACGCCAATGAGACAACCGTCATGCTCGACCACGCTTGCCGGCCTCCTAGTGTGAACGCCAAGTGTATCGAAAATGTAGGTCGGAAAGTGCTCAGCTTGGATGACGAGTTTGTCGGCAGGTTTGGGGTTACCGCCGGCAAGCAGCTTCTAGCTGTCAACGCCCGCGTGTTACGCGTCCCAACCATCAAGTACGGCGGCGGCAGAGACGCTGAAATCACCCCACGAGATGGCTCTTGGAACATGCGAGGCGTGAAGACTCACAAGGGCAGCCATATAAAAAATTGGACCTTCTTCCAGGTTGGCGACGAAAGGTCACCAGCGCTTGAGATGGACTACATCAAGCAATTTGTTGAGACGGCCGGCAACATGGGCGTGAAGCTTGAGCCTCAGACTATGAGTACAAACTCGCATAGTGTGACGCTACACCAGCTTGAAGACAGCATTGACAAAATCTTTGAATGGGCCGCCTCGAAGAAGATGGAGTTCATGCTCTTCATCTTCCGGCCCAATGAGGATAAGTCAGGAATGTACAATCGCATCAAGACCTTGGGCGACTGTACGCACGGCATACACACCAGCTGCATGGTCTATAGCAAGTTTGCCAAGGCAAACCCCGTGCCTTATTTCGCCAATGTCGCTCTGAAGTGGAATCTTAAAGCCGGTGGCGTGAATCACAAGCTGTCTAGGGATATCCCGATCCTGGAACCCAAACAGAAAACGATGGTCGTGGGCTACGACGTTACCCACCCAACTAATATGCCCACGGGCAAGAACTCTGACATTCCTAGTCTGGTTGGCTTAGTTAGCAGTGTCGACTCTGACCTTGGGCAGTGGCCATCATCGGTATGGGAGCAGTCTTCGAAGCAGGAAATGCTTGACGATAGTCTTATGAAGTCTTTCATGCATCACCTGAAGCTGTGGCAAAACAAGAACAAAGCCTCCCCAGCCAACATCATCATCTTCCGCGACGGTGTATCCGAGGGGCAATTCTCACAAGTGTTGGAGAAGGAGCTTCCTTACATCCAGAAAGCCTGCCAGGCCATCTGCGGCAAGAATATGCCCAAGATGAGCATCATTGTGTCCGTGAAGCGACATCAGACCCGGTTCTACCCGTCCCAGGATGGCAAGGAGGACATCAAGACTGGCAACGTGCGCTGCGGCACCGTCGTAGACCGTGAGGTTACGCAAGCGCGCTTCTGGGACTTCTTCCTGACTGCGCACACGGCACTCAAAGGAACAGCGCGGCCGGCCCATTACACCGTGCTTATGGACGAGATCTTCCGGCCTAAGCACGGCGCCGACGCCGCCAACCAGCTGGAGAAGCTGACGCACGAGATGTGCTACCTGTTTGGTCGTGCCACCAAGGCTATCAGCATTTGTCCTCCCGCGTACTACGCTGATATTGTGTGTGAACGCGCCAGAGTGCATCGGCCGGAGTATGCGGATGACGCCTCAGTCTCCAGTGGAGCTAGTAGGTCTACCTTCGAGATTCATGAGAATCTCCGAAACACCATGTACTACATCTAAGGCAGTGATGCCTGCTGAATGTCAGAGGTAGATGTGGAAGGGGTTTAAGCTGGATGTTGGATTTGTTCGGCCTGTCGGAACGTGGAATCTGGGTTTGCAAAAATGTCTGGGCAAATTTCTTATCGGGAAAGCGGCTGGATCCCTCTCCTGTTTCTCTCGACGGAGTGCCTGAGGGATTCGCTGTTAAGCTAGAGCGGGAAGCGAATGAAAATACTGTTCGCAGAGTCGGGAGGTTGACTATTTTCGCCAGGTCTTTGATATTTATCTGAAACTCGACGCGAGTCTTCTATAACTTTGCCCCTGAACTGTTCTTCTTCCCCGGCTTGACAGGCCTGCCCGCATGGCTCTTGTACTCATCTGATACGGTGGACTTTTCTTCTTGTGATTTCCTCGTCCATTCGTCGTAGACCCTTTCCTCCTCTCTCCACAGTTCCAACTCCCCTTCAAGCCAAGACGCTGCTTGCTGGGCGCAGAGAAGAGGTGCCTCCATCGGGATTAGGTGACCATTGTTCTCACTCGTCATGCTCTTGACACGTCCCTTGGCAGCGCCACCACTTCCACCAACGCCAGTGCCCGTGGTTTCAAGCTTCTGCTTTATCAGAAATGGGGGTGACAGGTCGCTCTTCTGACCGAAAACGTAGAACGTTGATGGACGGAGTTCAGGGAGGCGGTTAGTCGTCATGGTCGGCTCAGGGCGGTAGAAGGGATGGGTGATATTGACAGGCTTCGAAGAGTTGGTGCTGTCCCAAGCTGGTTCAAGATCTGGGGCAAGAGAAGGGTTGACGACGGCGGTAGCGTCAGCATTGTATGCTTGCCAGCTAGGGCGAAGGAAGGTAAAGACCTCTTGGTGCTTGGTCGTGGCAAGTGTTACCTCGCCCTCAGGGTTCTCCTCATTCGTTGGGCGCAACCCGTGCTGAATCCAGGTGTCGAGGACGCGTTGGTCCCAGGCTGCGTAAAATGGGCTTTTCTTGAAGGCTTGGCTGGCTTCCGCACGCGACGGCCAGACATCCCGGCGGTAGATGCTCATGGTAGCAGGGCTGCGCGACATGTTGCCCTGATTGGCTGAGAATCGAGCGATGACGGGGTCTAAGAGGACCAGAGTAGTGAAGAGGCGCGGATGTGTGAAGGAAACATTTACTAGACTGGCTCCGCCGAAGGAGTGTCCGACGCCGATGAGGGGCCGCGAAGGGCGGAGGACATTAATCATGTGGGTAATGTCGCGAGCATAGTCATTCCAGCTAGCTATAAGATCATATTAGCTCATGAAGGTCTTATCTAGGAAGAATCGGCGGCTCATACGGTCATTTCCGAGCTTGGACTGGTTCAGGATGCCGCTCTGCCCTTGCCAGGCGCAGTCGGCTATGTAGATAGCGCGGATACGAATGCCACGAGCCTTAGTCTCCCGGTACAGATCCTCCCACAACGGCTCATATAGTTCCTAAGTCATTCGATTTAGTCATGTGTGAGATATCATCTTCAGTGGTTTGGTTCATACCTTTGGAAAGCCATTGGCATGAGCGCCGATGATGGTGATGTCGCCTTTCCGAGGGTTAGGGTTGTCTCTGGGGGTGTACTGCTTGACATGGAGCCGGAGCTCTTCCTCTTGTGAACGAGAAGTAGCTCGAGTGTATTCACGAATGTGAGAAGCCGATATAGTATGCTCTTTGATATCGAAGATGGGAGACATGGTGAGTGAGGTGGGATGTGATAGACCGAGAGAAGCTTGATGAGATTGCGGGCGAACCTCAAATGCACAAAACCATTTCAATCAGATTCCGATTTATCCGACGCTTGAATGGACTTGATATCTTATGCGAAAGGATAGCGATCGCAATTGAGGGAGGGCGATGAAGAGTTGAGGTTGCCGCGTGTAGATGGATGAACCCTGCGACACGTTGACGGGCCTCGGCAACCAAACAAGGTGTCTCCACCTCAGCAACCACGACTCTCGGACTGCTAAGGTTAGGTAGCTCGGACTAATAAGTACAAGTACTTACAATTCACGCCAATCCGTCAACACACCGAACAACCACTTAACTGCCAAGACTGCCAACATCAACGGCCTCCGTTGTTGAAGCAAATCGAAGGCTTTTTATTTAGGGATGAGAAATATTAGGGCTTCTTGATGATTCCGCAATAGCCACAGCCGGCCGAAGAGGTGACCGGGACAATGACCCTATGGCGCCCAAAATGATGCTCTTCGCCGGCGCGCCCGCCTCAACCTCCGTCGATGCCGCTTCATGTACTTTGAGTCAGTTCGAAGACACCTTCAGAAACTTTATGAGCGGATGTGGGCCTCAATATGCCGCGCATACCGCATCATCTGCTCCCGCTACAACACATGTAGTTTGGCGATCACTGCCCCTAGTCAAACAGCCCCTTCACACCGGCTTTTCTCAAGTACACCAGGTCGCAAGTATCTCTGCCGACATCAGTGGTGACTTTTTCACCACAGCACATATAGCGACCTTGGACGGCGTCACCAAGTCTTTCGATGAAGCTCAAGATCTATTGACCCAGTTTTGCGAGCAGTCCTTGGCTGCCCACGATCCCCTTCCCTCGTCTCAACTAGGGCAGGGTAGCCTGGCACAGGATGAATCGTTTCTCCAAGATACATCTTTCCTTACCACCTCATCCAAGTCTTCGAACCCACCTCAGCCTCTTCCCATTCCCTGCCACTTGTCGGACCTCGAGGATGTTCCCAGCGCGAGGCACGTCCTTGGACTCGCTCCACAGACAATCGCGGTTAATCTCATTGTGGGCGTAATCTCTATAGCACAGCCTCGGACCGTCACAACCCGATGGGGGAAAGACATATCTCTCGTGGAAGTCCTTGTTGGAGATGAAACCAAGTCTGGATTTGGGATTACCTTTTGGTTGACCAGTGGAAGCATCCCTCATAGTCAGCTTCGCCAGCTTCGGCGGCAGGATATCTTGCTAGTGCGCAACGTTGGTTTGAACGTCTTCCGTAACAAAGTCTATGGTCAAAGTCTTCGCGGAGGGCTAACACAACTCAGTCTCCTCTGGAGGAGAGATGGCGGAGGGCATTACACGACCAGAAGCTTGTCCAAACCGCACCCCTCTGCTCATCCACAGATGATCAAGACCAAGAAAGTAAAGGACTGGGTGGTGCATTTCGTGGGAGGCGAAAAAACAATTACAACAAGGGCACATAAGTCTCGCAAGTCATGGGACCAGCCTCCGGATGATACACAATGATCCTCGCTAGCCAAAATGCCAGTTTCTGTTCATGGTTATTTCGATTAAAAATTATGTATATATTCAAGTGGTGGAGAGTTATCTATCAAAGCCAATCCGGGCGCCGTTAATGCAGCAATTGCCTAGGCGTCTCACGCAGCCACAGCTGGAGTTGCCGCCTCTTTCTTCTCACCATCAGGTCCCTTCTTCACCGACTTCCACTGAAGCGCACAAGCGCAGAAGAACGCACATCCAGCGCATGCCACTGAGATATAGTAGGTGTTGCGCAGACCGCCCATGTAAGCCTCCAAGACAGTATCGATGGCATCCGAGCGTCCCATCTGCTCCAAGACGTTCTTAATCTCCGAAGCTCCGCTGTTGATGAAGATGTTTGGATCAATACCGATGTTGTCAGCCTTGATTTTATCAATCAGTCCGTTTTGGAAGACCGTTTGTGCCACTGCAATAAAGAGGGCACCACCGAAGGCCTGGAAGAACTGGACACAAGCAGTGCCCACGGGCACCCATGCTTGCGGCATGACTGTTTGTACAACAAGCACACCGGTCTGGAAACCCGCGCCAATGCCGAGACCAGCGACTACCTGGTATCCGAACCACTTGGCAAGAGGTGTGTCGATATCGAAAGTAGTAATCAGGCCCGAGCCAATGGTGAAGAGAGCCATGCACGGGATAATAACGGCGGAATAGTAGCCAATGACGGAAATGATGGCTCCAGAAACAATCGAGATCAAAACAGTCGAGAGCAATAAGGGCAGGATCTTGATGCCGGCTTGGACGGCGCTATCACCCTTGATAGCCTGGAAGTACAGTGCTGCGCATTCGTTAGTGATGACTCTGTGCAAGTAGACTTGATATCGGGCTTACCAAGATAATAGATCAAGGGGAAGAATCCAGCACCAAAGAAGAATGCAAGTAGCATGGCAAACAAGACGTTGCGGTTTTTGAACAAACGAGGAGGCAATGTACCCTGGTCACCCTGCCAGAGTTGAATAGCAATAAAGATGGCTATCATAGCTCCGAAACCACAGATCAGGCCAATGATCCTTGAGTTGCTCCATGGATAGTCAGCGCCACCCCATTGCAGAGCAAGCAGCAGGCAGATGATGGCAGGGATGAAGATCGCCGTGCCGTACAGATCAAGCTGGCGAATGCGGGAGATGACACTTTGACCGAGGGTGTCGCTTGTGTTGCGGTTGACCTTGACGAAGAAGAAGGCGATGATCATAGCCAAGCCACCGATAGGCAGGTTGATGTAAAAGCACCAGCGCCAGGTTACATGTTCGGTAAAGACACCGCCGAGAAGAGGCCCAGCAACAGACGCGATCCCCCACATACCACCAATGAGACCGAAAGCGAGCGGTCGTCGTTTGAGAGGCACTTGACAATGTTAGCTATATGTGTGCTGTCAAGATTGAGAGATAGTAACATACTAGAAAGAGACAGAATGACAATAGAGCCAGAGAAGAGACCTGCCGTGCCAATCTAGTAATCAAGTCAGCTCTTACTGTTCTAGAAGTGACAGCGACCTGGGTTGGCATACTCCTGCAATAGCTCGGCCAACAATAAACACCGTAGAGTTGGGGCCAACAGCTGTAATGAGACTTCCAATCTCGAAAATAAAAACAGCGACGAGATATGCCAGCTTGACATTGAAGAGCTTGTAGACTGTGCCGTACATGGGCTGCAACGCCGTCGTGGTGAGCAGATATGCAGAGCCATACCAACCCTAATTCACCTGGTTAGTCTTAAGCACCAACTAAAGATGTTTCGCCACCACTCATTGTAGAACTCACGATATCCTTCACGCTCTTGAAGTCCGCCGTAATAGCGCCCAGCGCCGGGGCAATGATAGTCTGGTCGAGAGCGACGAGAAAGACGCACATGCAAAGTGAGAGGATGATGAGAGTGAGCTTCGGCCCGGAAGGGTAGACAGTAGCATCATCTTCAGTCTCGGCAGCGGCTGGTGCTGGTCCAGCTACCGGCGCACCATCTTTCTCGCTGCTCACGCTCTTTGCACGTGGCGTCTCCAAATCCGTCTTGTCTGCTGATCCAGTAGAAGCAGCCATCGTCTTGAATTTGTCCCTGGGCGATGTTTGCTATCAACGATGGACACAAACTGCCATTGATCAATTTAATGTGCTTACGAGAGAAGTGAAAGAAAAAAAAGGCATCATCACAGAACAAACTCAGCAGTGTGAACTCAGAATTAAGTAAGGGCACGGCAAGACCCCAGCTATCTAGTTGCTAGTACCAAACCCATTGATTTAGCTCCATCCTCAAAAAGCAATCAACAAAAGACCACTCCATCGCACTCGGATCATGGAGCAAATGGTTTAGCGAAAGAAGTGGGGAGCGCATGGTCTTAGACGCGAGGGACCATGAGCCTGGAACTCGGTACATACTGCGCGGCAGTGTGTGTGCCGTATCGTTTAGTCTCGTGTAGGCGCGCTCGCGGACTTCGTTGTTTGCCGAAGGCCGAGCTGAAGTGGGTTGCTAAATATCGAAGAGTCACTGGTCGTGTTAGCGTTGTTTCATTGCGAGTGCCGTACCCGGGCGTCGTCCACATGCTTTAATTGCCTTGCTGTAATGACTCAAAGTGATGCGTATTTCCGACTAGTTCACCGAAGACGAACAGGGGAGCTCATCTCGCTTCGTTGCCAAGGCTCTGCACACCAATCCAACCTGCGTTGTAGGAGCGGGAAGGGCATGTAGCTTCGCTTACTCGGATCTCGCCGTTACATCCCGGCCGTAGGGCTGACATCTAAGAAGGAATATAAGGCTATACGAAACAGACGTTAACAGAGCCCATAACTTAAATCCGAGAGAAGCTGCAATTCAATTCGGATCTACGACTTGCTTTCTCGGGCACATTCATAGAGTCATGAAGTCACAATGTGCCAAAGTTGTTTTCGCTTCTCTATTCTCTAAAACGTCGCTGGCTCTAACTCTCGTCAATATGCTGGCTCATAATCGAGACTCTTTCTGATATGTACTACGAAGAATCTTCCTTATCCGACTTCTCTGATGATGAGGCTTCTTCGCCCTCTACTGGTGGTACCCAAACCAACAGGCCGTCTTTGTCAATCTTCATTCCCTCGGTGGGGATGATCCTAAGGACCTTCTGGAAGTATTTATCGCGTACTGCGAGCTCAGGGCGGACATACTGGCCTCTCACCAGTGGCAGCAGTCGGTATGTCGCCGTTCGCCGTGAGGATGGAAGTAAGTGTACGGTGGTCGATTTGGATCCAGAAAAGGCGAACTCGTCGCTCGGCTCCATGGTTAGGCCGAACGTAAGGAAGTGGGTAGACGGATTCTCAACGGTAATGTCCAAGTGGATGAGACCTTCTGGCTGGCTAGTGGCTGCAGGTGTCACAAAGACAGACGCCAACACCCGTGGCTCCGTGCTGAGAACTAGATAATTTCCCGCCTTTAACAGCGTCGTATTGACCGGTGTGTCGGGCTTGCTGCTCAGACGTTGCCACTTGATCTGAACACCCAAATCTAAGGACACGGGATGACGCTCGTCAAGATTCATTTTCTGAGCCGTCATGTCGAAGCGCGCCTCCTGCATAGTCTTGGGTGATATAACCAACCCTTCTTCCTCGAACTCGGGCTGCTTAGTCACGCTACATCTGGCGTGGCTGGTGCTTGACAGCACTTTCATCTCCATCCCTACGACCTTGATATCCTCCAGCGCAAAGGACGCGTAATGGCAAATGAGGCACCAGTTTTGTGCTATTCCCATCGGCGCTCCTTGAGTCTTCTTGTCCTCATCCGCACTGGGGACGTTGTCGTAGTCAAAGAGACTGGGCCAAGGATCCATGTGCAGTCTTGGCACCAGATCGTAATTAGCCTCGAATGGATTGACGACAGTCAGAGTGACTGGTAGCATCTGCATTATTGGCGTTGCAGAATCTGATTGGAGATGGTAGGTAGCCCTGAGGTGTAAATCATACGTAATCGGGACTTCCGCCGGGTCGATGACGAGGGTTAGGTCAAAGGTCTCGGATTTGTCCAGGACACCCAGGGGCAAGGCTGTAAGCCTGGACTCTTCTTCAGCAGCGTCCACCTTCGACTCTGCTTTCTCGGTCTTAACTTTGAATGCTGGAACCGGCTTCCCAAATAGATGAGCGTCCAATTTGACAGTTGCCGGCTCTTCTTCTTCGTTCTGCACTTGGACATGTAGCTCAATGGCTTCGCTCGCGTAGTACTGGCTGAGAGGGTCGACAACCCGGATATCCAATTTCGGGGGCCGCGGCTGTACTTGGAGTACATGCGCCTCTGAGCGGGCATGGCGAGGCTTTGGTGCTCCTTTAACGTACCATGCCTTATTCTGGTCCTGAGTTCCTAATTTCATTGTGTATTCCACATCGAAGTCATCGCACTGGTAGCACAGCTTGACTGCAGATACGGTTACCTCTCCGGATTCACGCAGTGGTATCGACATCTCGGCCACGAGTGTTCTCCCAGCGGCTAAAGTCAAATCACATTCGCCTTTTAGCAATGACGGCAGATCGTCTTCAGCATCTGAATCGAAGCTCTCCTCCAGAGCCAACGATGAAATCGATAATTTCCCCTTCTCTTCAGAGCCTGAAGCTCCATGTTTCAGAATGATAGGCTTCAAGCTTCCCTCGAATTCTACCCTGACTTCGCTAAGCACCACTGGTGCTGAATCGGGGAAGGCTAACGATGTCAAGGCTAGCTGAGCCATGACTCGGTCACCAGCTCGACTTTCTTTATTCCGAAAGACGAATGACGGATCCACAAAGGATAATAAAGTATCGTCTGTTAAACGGACAGAGGGCGGCGATGAAAGTGACATGCCATTCAGGGATTTCGACAAATCGTATGGCCATTTAGGTCTTCGAGTAAAATCTGCGAATGCTGTAAGTATATCTGGTCCGTCCCACGCAGGTGATGATGTTCTTACTCTTGTTCATCAGCTCCCAGTCAGCGGCGACCACGAGGTCACCCCGTTTCTCTTCCACAGCCGCACGTCTTAATAGCCAACACATGTCTTCAGATATGTCGAGCCAGCCTTCGGATCGAAAAGTCATATCTTCCCACAAGGGCCGCAGCATGGCCAGCACTTCATTCCACGATTCCATATTGGACATTTCCTTCGCACACTCCAATGATATGTCTGCGGCTGTGCGCAGTTGTTTTCGAGATTGGAACTGAGTTCTTGCTAATATTAGACAATCCACAATGAGTTGCGCATGATTTACTCCCTCCCCGTCCAGCGGATACTCATCCCACGGATCTGGACACAGATAGTTATCGTATTTGTAATTATTCGCCGTGCTGTCAGCAGGATTATCTGGCGCGACACGATCCTCGTCAGGTATGCTATGCGCTAGATGTCGGCGGTGAGATAGATGTCGCGCAGCTATTTGGTACCAATAGCCTTTATGATGTAGCAGCTCCCATGGGTTCAGACGATCGCCCAGCACCGCTTTCTCCGGGGGTAAGTAGAGTGAAGGTGAAGTCGGGCTTAGACCCGGAGGTTCGATCCGGTCTATCAGGTCTGCCATAACCATGGCCCACCGAGCCTCCCACGCTTGCCAGCCGTAATTGTCTGTGCCACGGCCCCGACGATCTACAAAGTCCCCGATGCGGTCGCGATGAGCTTGCCATCGTCGAACCGCCAGTGATGTCTGGCCCATCCAGAAGTGCAGCCTCAAACAGCGAATCGCGATTATATCGGCAAGTAAACGAGCCTCGTTCCACCGGGACGTCCAGCTGGGGATAACATCAAGCACATCTTGTCCGAGGAGTACCTCGTATGCTTGCTCATACGACTTCATTGAGGCTTCATGTTCCTGGCGGAACTCGCCCAGGATGGCAGACTTGAAGTCATATCGGAAATTCCAATCGGGGAGCGACAGTGTTCGAGATGTACCTGATGTCGGCGGAACTGTTGGCTGAGGAGCAATACCACGCGAACGCTTCTTCCTAGCATGTCGTCCAAGCTCCCGGTAGTACTCGACTGCGGGTCCGTAGAGTGCCGACAGAACATTGTCAGCCACCTGTTGAAGCTCGGCCGGAGATTCCTGAGGGGGTATGTAAAAAAGCGACTTCGGATCCAGCCCGGAGCCCCGACGAATATTCTCTAGACGCTCCTGCAGACCTGAAGACACGGTGGCGGGTGTGCTATCATCGTCGGTTAGCAGCGCAACAGCTAGCCGCGATTTGTACCCGGATTGGGCCAGAGCCCCCTTCAAATCGGCGATATCGTTCTTCAGGCGATTGTCTTGCAGCGTCGTCGTGGTCGGATCGGTGGAGACGGTAAAGAAGCAGAGAAAGACGCTGGGCACGAGCTCCTGGTGCTTCTTGATCCATTGTGAGTCGATCAGGCCGTCGGGATACAGAGAAGACACCTCGCTGAGCGGCGAAAAAGGCGAATGTAGTTGGAAATTCGCGTCGGACTCGTCAGTCTCCGGACGGGGGGCACGGCGCGGAGGGAGGAGAAAAGACTATCCGCCAAGGTCAGAAGTGTTCGACAAACGACAAGAGAAGGACGGAGCCGCCTGGGTCGTCATACTCTTCCCACGGACTTGATCCGGAACCGGAACCGCTCGTCCCTGTCAACACCAATCCAAGACTTTCCCTTCTTGTCAATCTCCTGGAAGTACTTGTCCAAGATGTCGGCTTCGCGACTCTCGAGCGGTGGCTGCTCCGAGCGGAACAATATCCCTTTATGCTTCAGCTCTTCCCCCAAGGCCAGGTCAGCGGGGCTGGTGTTGAGCCCGGATACGACTATAAAGGGAACATTGTGGCCCAGACTGCCTTCAGGGTACCCGTCCATGGCGAAGTAATCGAATATTCGAAGACATGGGGCTCAAGGCCTAGTTGGGGTCGGCACTATATAAGAAGAGGTCAGCTACTATGGACGGGACATGCGCGATTCGGCTTGGTGTGCCCCTCGTCTCCGTTACTTACGGCGGTACCTCTTCCGCAGGTTAGACGTCAAGTTTATGGGATGAAAACTAGATCCATGCGAGATTTAGAAGGATCAGAATATCTGTAGACTCGAAAAGCGTCACAATATCTTAAAGCTTGTCCGTTTGTTGCGCACCCATATCGTGAGCTTCTAAGATAAGTTGCTGCCCTTGGAAGCTCATACCTAAGCGCTGCGACGGACAGCTGCTGCGAAATACAGTGCCTGAGTGTCGCCTAACAATATTACGTAGGGGACCGGCAGGGGTGCTGCCCATGACCGAAGTTTCCCCGGCGCGTCTAAAATTCAACGAGCAACCTATCCAAGACACTCAAGATCATCACGACCCTGATTCTACGCCCAAATAATCATTCTTTCACCACAATCGCGCCTACCGATTCGGCAATCAATGGGCAGGCGTTGTGCCCCGCAAGCTGAGCGAACATGAAACCAACGCAATCCCTCGGGGTCGGCGCGTACCGCCACCTCAAACTCACGACCAAGGATGTCGGCCGAGGCTTCTACAAGGGAAACCGCACTGGATCAATGGGAAGACACACGAAATACGGAGGCTACGTAATTGATTGGAATAAAGTCCGGACATATGCTGTTCCCGACCTCACGAATTTCAAGGTATGAGCCACCTTTGCCGGCTCGGCTGTGGGTGCGAAGACTCGAGGCTAACCCCTACCGTCAACAGCTCACGCCTTTCGTGAGCAGGCAGGTCAAGGCAAAGCCAGGCGACTTCAAGGGCACGCCGAAGGGCCCCCAAGACCCTTACACGTATGTCGAAAACTGGAAGCAATGGAACGGCGTCGATTGAAGCAAACAAATATCACGACCTGATTTCCACGATGGAGTTCCTCTATAAACGAAAGCGCCGCTTGCACGCATCAAAACGAAGCAGGCAGACGACATCACAGCGATCCTACCAGAAGCGCATATCAAGAACAATGTATTATTGTGTATCATACTATGTATATAAGAAATAAAGAGAAAGGTCGCAATAGGGGTATTTCAATGGATATTCTTGATAAATCGCCCCAATCTAAACGAATGTCCTGCTCTTACTGGATAATAAAATGCTGCTAAAAACAAAAGGGGTCTCGTTGCTGTGATTTATACTTTATGTTCTGGCGTCTTGCATCCTTCTCTTCAAACTCCCGTAGGGGCATCTCAGCCATCCTACTTGGTGTGCCCGTTGACCGTAGGCACCTCTTCGGCCGCTGTCACGAAAGATTCTAAGCCAGGTCGCTCTGCGTCAGGTTTAAGTGTTTCCTCCTCTTTCGTTGGTTCGTTCAACTTGTTCAGAGAAAGTACCTCGCTACGTGATGTGTCCATACTCATCGGCCTCGATGGAGCAGGGCTCATACCCGAATTCAATGTCAACATGCTTGCAGTCTCTGCCTCTTTCTTCATGGTGAATGGCATAGCGATACCGTCAATAAATGGTCGCTTTCCGGTGGCTCCAGTCTCAGGCACATCGAGGTGTGAAGGGGATGATTGTTGGTCACGCTGGCGGTTAGCCAGCAACTCAGCAGCCGGTGTGTTCTCATCCACCACCTGATCCCCCATTTGGTTGTCGTATGTGACGATTCTACGCCTCGAACGACTGCGCCCATCAGCGAGCGGAGTTGGAGGAGGCCGAGTTTCAATGTCTGAGAATGATCGCGCGCCTTCTCCGCCTTCATTGGGAGTAACAGCTGCAACCTCGGGTTCTTGCTCGGCTTCGTTGGCCGCCTTCTCACGCTCAACAGTGGCTTCATCGTGCTTAGAGCCCCAGAGCGACCACAGCGCCAGGCCCACACTTTTGACTCGTTTCGTCTTCTCAGAAGCCTTGTAGTCTAATCGTCGACGGCCCGCCAGAGCGCTCGGAGGTGGATGTTCTCCCGGTCCATACTCGTGATAGCCCACCGCCATGTCATTGATAATCTTCTTGTGTATCTTAGCTTTGGTAGAATGGTATCTTTGATCCCATTGCCGCTTGGCGGTGAGCCATTTCTGGACCTGGCCAGACTTGATGATGCCAACATCTTCAGGCTTGATGCAACAACCTGGAAGCTCAGAGGGCTTTGCCAAGGGGTGTGTTACGCCGTGACGGGTAACACGCTGCCGAACCATGTGATTGATGAACGGCGGCAGCGGGTCTCCGGCCTTTCCAACTGCGCCAGACTTTCTCTCCTCCTCTTCGGCCCGTAGCCTCTTCTCCTTTTGTTCAGCCCTTTCCTCAGCCTTTAACCCGTCATCGGCCTCAGATTCGGTCACGGATTCTGAGCTTGATATGACCGAGATGGAATCATCGTCCAAAATTTCGATGCCCCTATTCTGGGCTCTTGCCAGACACCATGCTCCAAACTGAGCCACAGATCTGTACATGTACTTCGCCGGGCGTGTGAAACTTAGCGTCGGTGCCACATGACACAGGTCCTCCCAGACCTGCAGCTGAACATCGGTCGGCTTGTACTCAGCAAGTCGTGCACGTCCTCGTTCGTCCAGCTTGTTGTCCGGTGGCGCATACTTGGCAGGGTTGGCACACTTGTGCGCCAGATAGATCTGCTCGTCACGCAAGATTTCACCACCGCCTGCCATGATGAGCAGTGGCGGCAGTCCTCCCAAGCTCGGTTGCATGATAGGGCTAACAAGAGGGTGGTCTAACAACTCATTTGTAGTATACATCTAACAAGAGGGTGTTAGTCAAATGCTGGCCCTTCTTAAGAATCTTGTTCGGCTCAACTTACCTGGATCTGATCCTTCAACTTGACTAGCTCCCCGTCAATCATCACTGACAAGAACTCCTGCGTATCCCTGGCAATGCCGCTGCTCGCTTCCTGAGATTCATCTGTTGTTGCGGCTGTGTCATTGGCTGCTGGGGCCACCGGATCTTGCTGTTTCTCTTCAAGCTGACTAGTGCCAGGCATCTTGCTGCCTTTGCCTTTCCTTCTCTTTTCGGCCTCCTCTCTGAGCATCTTCATATCATCTTCGTTGGGCGGTGGCCATCCTCGAGACGGCTTATGATGGAATCCGTATTGAGGGATATAGTCGAGGGGCGCCGGATCACCAACGCTTGGGAATGAATGAGTCAAGTCGACCCAAGGGCTGATGAGGACTGCTCCAGCGGGAAGGGGGATCCCCTGGTCGCGCAGAACGCACAGCAAAGAGACAACCATACCAGCACCGGCAGAGTCACCGGCCAGGACGATCTGACTCGGGTCTTGCGTGTTGAGAAGGTGAAGATACGCGGCTATGCAATCGTGAAGGCCGCAAGGGAAGGGGAACTGGGGTGACAGCCGATACTTGGGCGCGAACACTCTCGCCTTCAACTTGCGAGCATGACGTTGCATCTGGTACCGATGTTCGTCGACGCTGCCAAAGAAGTACGCTCCGCCGTGTATATACATCATGACGCGCCTACCCGGGCTGTCGTTGTTTTTGCGCTCGTTAGCATGAGCACGCATCTCGATCCATTCAGCGTCCAAAGATGTCTTGGACTTCCGCCATTGCCACCATTGTCGGCCACCAACACGGCGAAGGCCATCCTCTCCCAGTTCTTGCTGCAATAGCTCAGCTGCTTTGGCCGTGTGCTCGTCCGAAATGGTCACATCGTCGACCTTGACCCATTGAGGATGCGGAACCCACTGGGCCGTGAAAGCCTGGAGCTCCTCGACGGTGTGATGGGAAGCAAACTCGAGGAACGACCGAATCAGATGAAGGCCCTCATCGTAGGACAAGTGAGCGGTTGGGCGCTCCTTGAGCGGTCCGCGATTGAGGTACTAGAAACACGTGTGAGTTGTTGTGCCGGAACACCAAGCGGGATGTTGATCGGCGATTGTGGTTCAAGGTGATACCACCAAATCAGGTAAACAGGTAGTGGGAGTGTGAACCCGGATCGTACTCACATGAGAGAAGAGCGTCGAGACGACGGTCGGGGTCACGGCGAGCCCAACCGAAGTAGTATTAAGCTTGTTCATCGCAACGACAATGCTGGCCCAGCCATAATTCGAGCAGATTGAATATTTACTAGAATCGCCTAGAGTTGGCCGAAATGGCGCGCTGGCCGAATTAAAGACTCTGGCGCGCCAACGGCTATTGGCAAGCCTCATGATGTCATGTTCCTTTTGGTCCCCTTTGTCCCTTAATTAACACGCTATTTCGCCCGAACCGGGGTGGGAACCAACCCTTTCCGCTTATGGAAAATGACGACGAGAACATCAGGCCGCCATTACGGTAATTTTGCAATTGGTCCAATCGCTAGAAAGATCAAATAATCGTTAAGTTACAATGGCAATCTGGCACAGCAAAGGCACAGGCTTGCCCTGCCGCTCCATTGCAACGCATTCTCCTCTAAAGCTGCAAGATTAATGCAATACCGCATTTACCGTCTATGCCACTTGCTTGAGAATAATCATTTCTTAGGTCCTAGCCATTTTGACTGCAATCTCTTCACAATGGCAAGGGACATAATCTCCTGGCTGCATCGATAATCTGGGGCTGAAGCCGGCAGACAACTTCAAGGGATTTAGGTACATGTCTGATGTATCTCAAGAGAGTCCGTCTCCACCAGCCCTGCGCTGAACCACCAAAAAAATTATGCAAAGACATTTGCGACCCTGCCCCTCCAAATCCCCCACCATACATACTATCCATAGCCCGTCATAAAACTTCAGCATTCACAATAATGGCATCCTCAGTGCCAGATCAGCTGCCGCCTGCAGGTAAGTGTCGCTATCTCGTACAAAAGATGTCTTTAGATTGTATCATACACTAACTGCTTCCATTACAGGCGAGCGCCAGGGTAATTTTGAGCAATCCGTCGCCTTCGCCCTCCACCTTTGGCCGGCCCTCACCCTTTCCGTCCAAAACAACTGGGGTGGCCCGGACTCGGCCGACAAGCGAGACTGGTTTGCCGGAGCCGTCGTCGATCTGTTTCCTGAATTTACCGATCCAGCGGGCGACCATACCGCGAAGAAGGGCGCCCAGGAACCCGACATGGAAGACGTCGAGACTGTCCTACTACAGGTCATGTTCGACGAGTTTGACGTCAATGTCGACGACGACTCGGGAGTTGAGGTGGCAGGTCAGATTATGCGGGCGCGCGCCCAATGCGCCCTTGGGCAATACGACGAATTCCATTCGTTGAAGAACCGATTCGCCAATAAGAACGGGAAAAAGGTCGATCAGCAGTTCAAGAAGGTTGAAGACGCCGACCAGGATACAGACTGGGAGACAGATGATTCTGGCGATGATGATGATGACGAAGATGGTGGAGTTGACGTTAACATGAACGACGCGCCAAAGCCTCCCAAGGAAAAGAAAGAGCCTGAGGTAGACGAAGACGGATTCACAACGGTCACGAGGAAACGGTAGATGACGGCTTTCGAGGATATCAAGAGAGGATCTTAGTGAAACGATATCGCTATACCTGGTAGGGCTTCGCGCGAGATGCGTGAACATATCTGGCGCTGAGCCAACCCCGAAACATCCAAACGCCAAACGACCCAATACAAAGAGTTCACCCACGACTCGAGGTATCTACGCCACTGCTACCGGGCATCACTCCCAGTCGTCGTCGCTATCATCGGCCTTCTTCGAATCCTTGGGGCTGTTGGGTGCTTGGCTTGTCTTGCCAGAAGCAGCACCAACTACGTCGTAACTCCCCTCGCTGTCGCCCTGAGACTTCTCATCGTTCGACTGGCGCGACTCGGTGGGCTTGAGCGCATTCTTAGCAGGAGGGTGGATAGTTGTCGAGGAGGTCACCGAAGCGGGCTTCTTGGCGTCTTTCGACTCGGTGGCGGGTGACTCCTCATCATCCGAATCGTCACCCCAACCGACCTCATCCTCAGTAGAGGCAGCTAAACGAAAATTAGTTAAGCTCTTCCTTTAAAGAACCAAAAAAAAAAAAAGAGTAATCAAAATTTGGACAATAGCGACTTACCCTTCAAGAGATCACGTCGCCTAGCCTCAGCTGTCTCGATACTGTGCCTCAAGTAGTAGTAGCGCTTCCAGAAATCAGCGTATGGAATCTGGTCCGGTACCAGTTTTTCCATTGTCACACGGAGATCGGGGTATTTGGCCAAGTCGTTGCTAATATCTTCGGTCTTCTTCTCCACATCAAAGTCCTTGCACCATTGCTCGTACTCTGGTCCCGTTGGGTCCTTGGTGAATCCCTCGGTCGAGGTGTGAATGACATGAAGCTGGGCGTCGAACCTCGAGGTATGAATGACGCGCTTGCCCTTGGCGTCCTTACTCTCGAAAAGCACTGTGCTACCTTGCTCAGAGTTGTCGGGAGGTGCGACGCTGACGGCGTCCTTGAGGAAATCCCGGACGTTTCCACCGAAGCGCAGCAGGGCCTCATCCGCAGCGTCTTCTGCGCGCTGGAGGTCTTTCAGGCGCTTCGCGGCCTCGGACCTAAGCCGCGAAAGCATGGTCTCGGATTCTTCCGTAGATTTGTCGGCGGATGCATCCTTCGACGTCGTGGCTGCGTCATCAGCAGAGGGATCGTTCGGGTCCGGCCCGCTGATCTCCAGAACATCGCGAATTGTAAGGTTGCGAGTCTGTGATAGGAGTGAGGAGCGGATGTCGTTGAAGCCTTTCGACGCATCTTCGCCGACTTCAGCGAACTCTTTCGAAGCTTGAGAGTAGACGGACTCGCCCTGTTCCAATGTTGGATTCGTCGCCTGCAACCAGGACTGCGCGTCACACTCACCTGCTTGACTACATTCCCGAAGAAACCCCCAAGTTTAGCTCCCCAAGGACTGTTAGAAAAAGCCTTGTAGGCATCTTGCAGCTCGTCATTTAACGATGGCTGTGACTGGTCAGACTGCTGGGCTTGCTCGGATTGTTCAGGTTTGTTGGGCTGGCCCTGTTTAGAGGTCTCGGCCGATGCGTCCTTGGGCGGAGCTGCTTGACCATCGTCCTTGCTTCGGGCTTGTTCTTGGAAATGTTCGAAGGCCGGATCCATGATGCCGATCTATGTGAAAGGGCGAAAAAAAGTAAAGTCTTTGAATGATCAAATTGAGAGCGATCAGCTTGCTGTGTTTCGAGACCCAAGATGTCACCCCGAGACGAAAAGTGTTTCCGAAAACGGGGACCGATGACGAGGCTGACCGTGTTCGTCTTGTCTCCCTCCCAATTGACCTCCTGACACATCAGGAACAACAGGGTCGCGGGGCTGCGGTGGGGTCAACATGTGCTAGGACGGGTGGTAGGCTGGCACGTGACCACTATTGGGTGAACTTCGAGGCAGTCTACAGCTTTTACCCTACAACATCCCTTCATATGAAGAACTCCTGACCGTCATCATGAGAGGGCATTGTTGAAAACGGGAGGTGATTGACATACGTTCTGGTGTGGCATTGGCCAAGTATCAGTGGACGAGAAGTCAAGACGTGACGGGAGGGCTAGCATGGTGGAAAGATAACGAGTTACATGGCAATGAGAACCCGCCCTGCTCCTTTCATACATTTTTTACTTCGTTGCTTTTCCTTCTCTCATTTTTCCCTCTTAACTTTCCTATCCGTCTGGACGTGCTGAAGAGCTGTTTTGGGCCGTCGCGCACTCATTTAGCACTGGCAGTATGTCAACAAGTTAAGCCTAAGTTAAATAATCCCATCAAAATTGAAATCTACACTTGTCAGATACATGTCCTTCAATCTTGCTATTTCAACTCCTACACTCGGATGCAAAGTAGACGCAGCTAAAGCATGACCCATCTTTTTACGGAAACCCAGGCTACTATATCTATCTCATAATGGTCATCCATATTTCCAAACTCTGTTGACTACAAGTAATAGCAGACTCTAAATCCCAACCAGATTCGCATAACCACACTGCGATACCACCAAAACAAACACTAGCCAAAACCATGAGCCTATCATCAACTACTAAGTATGTTTCAAGATGATTGAAAGTCTGCATCCCTCAACATGATTGCTTTCTTTCCAGTGTTGAACTAGTTGACTATTGTCAGAGCACTAATATTCTGGCCAATCAGGGGCCTGAGAGCCCTCCGTACGTGGTATAAATAGAAGACCTCCCGCACTCTGGGAAAGGTCAGAGATCAATAAACTCACAATCGCTTACCTAACTGCCATCTAGAGGCTGCCCAATCACTATCTATCTGCTAGGCTCTCTCATTCTCTTGACCCCCCCTAAAAGTTTCTGACAACCATTTGCTAATGTTTATTATTCAGCTTGCTATATCAGACTTGCGCATGCAGAGTTTAGGTTAGTGTTAGTAATATAGGAAAGCATGTCACAGTGACCTTGCATTTGAGTAGATATTAGATAGATGATAGTGATGTATTGATCCCTAACTTGCTCCATGCTCTGACTGCAGCGTTGCGTACGAGGGCTAACAGAACATGTGCCTATTCTTAATCTGTCCTTACACATAGCTGCAATCGTTTTATTTAGAAATCAGAAATTCCTAGACGAGCAACGTTTTCTGAATCGTGCCTGCTTGTGAAATCTTGCCTCCAAGTTAGCGTCTGAGAACGTTCGTGCTATCTTTGGAGTCTGAAGTTGCAGAAGAAACAACTGGGTTATCTTACTTATGCACCCACGCATTCACCACAGTAGCAATGCGCATCACCGTCGTTACCACAGTCACTCCAAGTGACGCATTCTGTGCCTCTTTCAGGACAGTCATCGCGAGGGGCGTTGGAAACGGCTGTTGCGAAAGCGCTGAAGCCTATAACAGCGAGAATAAGAGCTTTGGAAGTGTACATTTTGAATTTGAAGAAGTTTGTTTAAGAGTTGTTTATGCGGTGTGAAGAATGTTGCATAGAGTGTCTAGAACAGTCGGAAGAAGCAAGTATTTAAATATTTCAACGGTATGCTAATGTTTACAGGAATTGAGTTTCTCGTCGTAAGCCTCGGGTCCAAAACAAGCATGAATCTGCCGTTACCAGGATCTTTGTGGAGGATCATAAGATGTAGATGACTTAGCACTAGGCTTATCCTTGTTCCCTAGTAAGAGCTGTTTAGAACACTCGGAATTCACGAAGTATATCCCAACCAGCCTGATGTATATCTAGTAATTGAAGAATGCAAACAAAGAAGTAAACATAGATATAGGCAGTGTGCAGCTAATCCTAAGCTTAAAATCCGTAAGTGATCGCTGATCGGTCGAAGTTTAGTCAAAATAGCTACACAAGGAAGTATCAGCCGCTTCGCTATCCCACCGGTATGGCGGAAAGCACTTTCAAACTTGAACCAAAGGATGAAATTCGCTGTCCCTACGGCCAGCTTTCCCCTGCACGTCTGCGGAAAATCATAGACAATCATTTCTCTGATAGGAATTGACAGCTCCAAGGTATCGAAGTTCTCTCAGCCCAAACTTGTACATGCCAATAGCAGTCACAGAGCTCTCGATTACCCGACTCTGTCATTGTTTCATGCTTACATGTATTCTATATCGGTCTGGTCCCATTGAAGAGTGCGTGTTGAGGTTGTTTGACTATCTGTTTTGCGAGGCTAGGTCACACTCCATAATTCGTGCACCTTCGCTGGCTATGCTGACTGCGTTCTACCATATTCTGAAAGATTCATGCGGTCACTGCCTTGTGCATTCCGCCAGATGTCTCAATCCCAGTAACTAAAGCCCAGTGCATATGAGGTGTCGGCATCTTGATGTAGATCACCTAGCATGAGTCATGAGGTCTAATCTAAGTTCCGACTGCCGGGTCAAATCAGTGGTGTCACTGATTGTGAGACCTTCGTTGCTTACTCTAGATGCAGTACAATAATAGCTGTTACTGCTGATGGATAGCTGTCTAATCTTTCATTTATGAGAACTAAAAAACTTGCATTTCAAAAGAATATACAACGGTACTCAACTCGACATGTAGTCGTGAAGGCCGTAGTGATAGTAGTTAAATGGTCTGGGCGGGAGCCAGGAAGTTGAATCTTCCTCCTTACAGGATTTTCTCCATAATATGACATGCATGAAAGGGAGTACCCCATCATGCAAACCCTTTGACTCTCCGATTGGCCGGCTCGTCTATAAAATATTTCGCAGTGGCGAGCAGTATATCATAGTATTACAATATTTAATATCAAATATGAAAAGGTCCTGGGCTGTCCAAATAAAGAGCGGCCTAGGGCCTTTTTACTTTCGGTAATTTAAGGCTAGCAATGATGCTGGTTAGTGGGCATTGTTCTTAGTCTTTGTAGCTGTTCTCAGACGTAAAAAAAAAAAAAGGCCCTGAGCTGCCTAGAACAAGGGCAGCTTGGGGCCTTTCTTGCGTTATATCAGACATTCTTTGGCTAGCTATGAAGCCTATTGATTGGCATTACAGCCGGCCTCAGAACACCTAATAAAATTATTAAAGTACCGAGGTATACTCATCGCAGCTATGATGTACCGTAAAATTGATATGTGCAAGACTGGCCAATAGAAGAGTGATAGGGTGTGCATGATGCGGTACTCCATGAAAGGATAATTAAACGGCAAGGTTGGCGATGTACCCCTTGCAAATATGGATACAGTTGACGAAGAAAAGAGATGACTTTGATTCTAAGTGCGACTTATGTGATAATATTTCAGTGAACCTGTCCTACTTTTCATTGGGAAGATTCCCAAGTGTCAACTCCACTATCCCGAAGGACTCTTATACCTAATTAGGCAATTCCACCATCGCCGTCGACCTTTGGCCTGCGAGGTCTGCCAACAGATCTTTAATATCAGAGATCGGTTCAAACTGTAACGAGGATTTTCTGACTACCTAATATATGGAATCGGCGCATGGTACAACCACCTTCTCCAAGATCGTTGTAGCTTTCGAAGACGGTGAGTTAGCCATCGGCTTCATCTCAATTCTGCTTCAAACTAACATCGCCGTGTCAGGCCGCCGACCTCCTTAAGACATTCATAACCACTACCACGCCAATACTCTAAAGCGCCAATTGGAGCCAGAGACACATTCAGCCGTTTGTATGATGGAGCAAGCTAGAAGCGCCCGGTTCTCCAACTGGTATCACTCTGGCTGGAAAGAGACTGCCATCGTTGTCGATCCGGGACAGACGGCCTAATTGGTAGACATTGAGGGTACAGGAATAATCGCTGATTTTTGGTCGTCCAGACATGCCGCCACATTCACGGCCCGACGTGATGCCGTACTCAAAGTCTGGCGTGGCCATGCTCGAGGTTGATAAGGGACAGAGTGTCAACTACGAGAGCATGAATCCTGTCGTGATTGTTAACGCGATCTACTTTCTGCCTCTTATCGGCGTCAAGAAATAATTCAATGCGGAGGTCACTCTGTACGTCATTATGCTGTCTCTCCCACTGCCGCTTTTCCATTAGGCGAAAATATCGGTCGTAGAACCCTCACGATGCCCGCTAAGTCCGTTCTCTGCTTCTTGGTCCTACTCATCGGCATCTTGGGTTCGTATCAGCCAGACACAAGGCCGGATGGAGAATTGTAGTTCTCGTATGCCTCTGACTGTGGTGTATCAAGTGAGCATTGGCGCCATGGGATTTAGTATTGCTAGTGAGGTAGCCACCCTACGGCTGAGTGCAGTTACCCGGGCTCTAGTAAAGATGAGCTATGGTGTCTGGGGCCAGATCATGCAATTTGAAAACTGTGAGTGCGACGATTGACAGGAGAGGAAGTTTTGAGGAGGGAAACCATAAGTGTAAAGCTAACTTTCAGTTAGACAAACGCCGACGCTGGTCATTTCGCTGCCAAAGTGGGCTTCATCTATTTTGGTCTAGGTCTCATTGTCTCGATTTCGGCATGGTGGCTTTACCCGGAAACTAAAGAAGGTTGTTCCAGAAACTGAACAAGCCATATACGAATGATGTCGCGCCAAGGCTCTTCAAGAAATACTCTGGCCCCGACAATATCTACGATCAAATTGGCAAGGAGGCCGTCGGCATGCTCGTGGTGGAAGCGGAAGCAGACTGAACATGAAGCTTACATGTAGTTGAACTTTTTTTCTCCTTTCATATTCACTCGAGGACGTCCGATAATCAAAACACCGTTGATAGGGACTGAGCCGTTTTTCTCCCCAATATTTCGTTCGGAACATGTCCTGCTGCGCGAGAGCCATCCACCCTCGGCTCCGACACCCCACTCCGGACCCGGACCCCGAGCCCGGCATAGCCCCGCTCTCGCGCTCTTTCGGTGGACCTCCGCCCTCCGGCCGAACACCTTAGTATGGTGCTTTTTGCGGAGTCAGATGTCTTTTGGGCATTTTACCCGGCAGTCTGGTCATGGTCTCGCCTCCTGTTTCACCTGAGAGTGAGATGACAGTAGCACCATTCATGAACGGGAACCCGGCGGGATCTCTGCTGTAGCATCTATGAATGCCTTGTAGTTCCGTCGTCAAGGTTAATAAGACTGAACTTGAATTCCTACATGCCGGAAAGACTTGGAAAGAACTAAGGAAATAAAAAGTAGCAGGTTGCCTATCATGACAAAGAATCGCTGGAAAAGCAATATAAACGGAAGGTCCAATTTATGATAGCTCACAATATGCCAGTACGTGGATTGCGTAACCTTAAACAACATGGCACGGCCCTTGGAGACCTATATTCATGTGTTAATGATGACTCCCAGATTTTGGTATGGTAAGTTCCATCCAGTTTACTCCAGTTCCTCCTTTAAGATCATCAAGAAATCAACCAGAAGCGGTACCACCTTCAAAGTCAACAGCTCTGGGTATACAAGAGAGACAAGACCAGCTAGAGTATCTAGCTGTAGAAAGACATTGGGTTGCAAGGTAAGGTCACCGTCACGAACTCATGGAAGCTTATACAATCAAGGCTGGATATCAAATTCCTCAGGCATGGTCTACGCAAGCCCAGACTCGACGTATATAAGGCTTCTTGAGCGGTGGCTAAGGCTTCTTGAGCGGTGGCTGGAGAAGAAACAGCGACCAGGGCTGGACCTGGGGCCGAGACGATAGCCACATTAGACACATCTACGCACTCGTCGCGGAGCACTTCAACGTCGAGACACCGGAGCGATTGCGCAAAAAAGGTGTGTCCGCCACGCCGGGGATTTGGGGAGCCCGTGCACACGCAACTGCGCGATATCTTCTGTCTCATACACTGACACAAGAATACGCCAGCTGCTTTGACAGTAAGAACTTCTGAGGAGGTGGAGGAGCTGGTGGAGTTGTCCAAATTAGAAAAATTGCTTCAAGACGGATGGGTTGAATAAGATTCTACAGTCCGACGCAGGACTATCATAGCATCAAGCATAGCTCTATTCATGATTGACCACAGAAGTCGATGGATTATTGATGATCTAAGGTGTGTCCAGTGGAAGGCTGTTGTTGTCGATGTCGAGTGGGCGATAATTTATCCAGCACGTCGCTCCATAAGGTCGTCGGTGTTTCTATTGGTTCCAGCGTGATCTAGTTATGAGATTGCCGATTTTGGCGATGCTTGTGGCGTCAAAAGCTGTCGCAGGTTGGCAGTTTCCAAGTTGAAGGCTTACATGGAGAAATCAATCAACTGACCCCGCCATTTGACCGCGGGGCATTGGTGACGTAGTTGGTGCCTGGATTAGCGACCCTGCGATAACGACTTAGTACTCTTTTAGCGCTGTGTCAACAACGGCTTTCCATGTTGTAGCAGCCCAGGGGCGCCTTGATTTAGTTGCAACAGCTTCAGAGACCAAAATAATGGAGTGCATAATATGATAACCGATCTGATGGTGTGAGAACAATGGAAACATGCATTTTGCGCGTTGGAGGCCCCCATGACGTCAGAAGCGGCTCTTCCAGACCCTTCAACTGTCTCACTAGCTTCACGATGTGCACGCAAGATCAAGGAATTGGAGGATCGACACAACGGTCTGCGGCTTCGCTTACCATTATTGGCTCCCTTATACAACCAACAACAGAGTCTAGGCAGGTCTAGCTAACGATGACGATGCTCAGATGGCTAAGCATTTCCATTGATCTCAACTTGACGCATGCTTATTTAAAGCACACGTTGTGTCCACCATACGGTTGATGCAGTGCTTTTGTTCAGTGCTTTTGTTCACCATCTAACAACCTCATACGGCCAAGCACACAATTTAAACTTACCAACTAAACATCACTAAGTAGCACAATGGAGTCCCTTAGGCAAGGTGTCCACTACGTCTCCGAGTCCGTCCAGGGCGCTGCTCACGGTGCCAGCAAGGACGCCAATAAGGAGATTGCCAAGGACCGCAACGCCCCCATCGGCACTCGGTAAGATAGCCCCAGGTATTAAGTATTTGGCAATAGATCTGGCTAACACCACCTGTTTACAGTATCTCTGCCGCCAAGGATGCTCTTGGTGATAAGGTTGACGAGTCCACTCACAAGAACAAAGCTGAGGCTCACAAACAATATGCCAAGGCGTAATAATGTACGAGGACGGTGGTGGCATTAAAGCGACGGAGTAATAGGAAATATCACCATGATTGACTTGATGGGACAAGGTATACACGGCTGTATATAAAGCTTGACCGGCCAGGAAACATGAACACATCAAACTTCCCATATAAGAGCAGTTTCTCTAAACACAAATCTCAAATGCATCTTATATTGTAATGGCTAGATCTGTATGATTTGAATATAGCGAGCCAAATGGACTAATGTGGACCCTTAATAGGTGATACGCTCGCCGAGGCCCAGTTTGCAGCGACGCCGATGCTGAGCGCTATTGCACATAGCAGCCGAGATTTGATGGTCCACCACAGGACAGAAGCCAATATTTTGGAATGGAAGTCGCCTACGAAGGAAATACATACTAGTTAGAGCTTTAAGAGGTTGCTAACGTGCGCAGTATTATCGTCACTACTAACGTACAAGTACAAGTGGAGGGATGGCAATATTATAGGCCTAGCAGTTTGTCCCCCACGCCACAAGGCCTGCCAGCACTACTTTTGTTTTAGAATCCACCAATAGGGCGGATGTCCCCCTTCATGATACTGGGCCGACTTTGGGGAAGCTCAAGTCGGGACACTACCGAGGCTTGCGGCGCAATAAATGTAGGTGATAGATAACTCCGAGTCGCCATGTAGAACACGTGGGCGTCCTTTTGTGCTCGCACCACACCATCTCTAAGATTCCCCAGGATTCGCTCGTCAGCATCAGAAAATTGCTGCATGTCCGCCACAGATATTGGAGGCGAATTTGCGGCGATCTGAGAGCAAATCCGATGGACTCGGCTCTCGTTCGATTGTTTAGCGGCTGACAGGTGGGGCAAATACTACTACTTAGCACTCGGTCAGTACTAACTAGACCCTGAAATTCTGGGTACAAGTGTATGATTTCTGCTTAATTAGGAGAGCATTGTGCCTGTAAAACGGTCATGCAGGAGCAACCCCATTGGGTACCTCCTGTCTCCTACATGTATAATGTAGCGCAGCGAACGATGGAAGGCACTACTAATTTGGTACCTCGTGAGCCGGTGTGCCCTGAATCCCTACACCTACTAGATCTAATTACAGTAACGTAGACCTGGCTTATTATAACTTTTAAGCCTACCTGAATGGCTTCCTTATCGCTCGAATCGTTTGAGTTGTCCTATGCCTACCCAAGGTAGTACTAAGTGACTAAACCCAATTGATAGGGGAATGCCGCAAAGTTAAAGCCACCTCTTCTACTTAGGAGTAGCGGCTTTGCATCCGGTAGTTCTCTCCAAAGCTTCAGCTTGAACTCCGATTGAACTCGAAATCCGCCGGAGAGCCCCACTAAGGAATCTCCACATGGCGTCGCATTCCGTTCAGGCAGTCGCTGGTCTCTCGCTGAGTCTCGCGCTTTCCTCTCGCTCTACTCCGAAGCCGACTCGTGACGTCCACTTTTTTGGTGAGCTGACAAATTCACCTGGTTGCTCCTGCCCACCTGCCACATGCCGTACCTGCCTGCCATTGAACCAACAATTGTTTCCTTCTACCAACCATTTTCAATTTTCTAAACTTCGTCATCGCATCATCGCATCCAAGCTGTGGTCCGCCCTACCGACTTGGTTGTTTTTCCCATCTCATTCCAGCGCCAGGCTCCCGTGATAACGATAGCTGGGCCCTACGGTGTACTTGTACCGTACGCTTGCATCTCCGGAGCGTCGGAGTTAACGCCACTACGGACCCAGCCCAGAACCGAACCACCTAGAAATTCTGACTCAACAACCTCGAAGGGCGCAGTGCTGCCACTCTCGCCCTCGCCCACCTAGACACGTACCAGTTGGACTTTCAACGCAACTTGGGTTGACCAAGTTGAATTCACTACTCGCACGACCCGGCCGATATCTCAATTCTGTTCTTTTGACCGTCGGGTCACCACATTACAACTTTAAATCCGTCAGACTCGGCTTTAACTTACAACGTTCGAGGCGCATCTGTCACAACGGGCGTTTGCCACTCCACTCGGACTCCCCCAAACGGTCAATTACAGCGCCTGAGCCGGCGCCCGCGCCTTTCAGTCTACTGGGCCTGGCATTGATTTGCCCTGCCTCAGGCGGTCCGAGCCTGCAGCCCTCGCCCAACCTCTCAACATCTGGATCTGAAGAATCTGTACTATTCACTATCGGATTCCTTACAAATCCGCTTCGTGAATTCTACCTTTTCTGTCCCTCTTACAACCCTCTAATCCAGCCGCAAACCTTTCTCAATTCGCCATGGCTTCAGCTGGTCCTGGCGGCTCCTTGCCACCCAACTTTCTCTTGACCCCGCAGCAGCAGAGTCTCTTGTTTGCGGCCCTCAACTCCAACAAACCCCAGTCCTCTAACAATCCCACCTCCGGAGGCACCGGCCTCACGCTTTCGCCATCCTCCTTTGAGAGCTTGCCCATGCAAAGCGGCACCAACGATGGAGTCAATGAAAGCCCTTACCTTGACAACTACAATTACGATGATGTTGGTGACTCGAGCTTCGACTTCTCTCTCATCGACGATCAGTCAAACGTAATCGGCGACCTGTCCGAGACGGCTGAAACGGCCAAATCGGACTCCGCAGACCCTGATGGTCATGAAAAGCGAAGCCACCCGGACGATGACGACGACGATGAGGGCATTGAATCCAAGCGACGTGAGAGCTCTGGCGGCAAGACTCCCAAGAAGCCTGGACGTAAGCCGCTTACTTCCGAACCTAGCTCTGTAAGTCAATGTGCATCCTGTCAGGATCCCGGTCTCAACCCAATGCTAATGGGCCTTGTAGAAGCGCAAAGCACAGAACCGAGCTGCTCAGCGGGCATTCCGTGAGCGCAAGGAGAAGCATCTGAAGGACTTGGAAACTCAGGTGGATGAGTTGTCAAAGGCATCTGAGGCTGCAAATCACGAAAACACCAAACTGCGAGCTCAAGTTGAGCGCATGACCACTGAACTCAAGCAGTACAAGCAAAAGCTGGCCTTCATGGCCAACCAGAAAGCTCCACCGAAGGACAAGAATAGCTTCGGAAACGCGGCCGTCAACAATCTGAACGATGTCAACTTCCAGTTCAACTTCCCCAAGTTTGGCTCCTTGCCAGGCCCGCAAGACAAGCCACAGAGGTCTGTCTCGCAGCCGATCAGTCCTCAAAACCAAGGCCAGACCCAAACTCCGGCTAGAAGCCAGACCAGCGACACAAACAAGAGTTCCACGAATTTCAAGAATTCAAACACCCAATTCAACGAAGAGTTGGCCAAGTTCGCAGGCGTCTTTACACCGTCCATGACCAGTAGTGCTGGCAATGATTCTCGGGTCAGCCTTGACTCGGCGAACTACAGCAATGGAGGCTCAATGAGCTCACCTTCGACCTCCTCCAACTCTAATGCCGGCCCTAGCTCTTCTTGTGGTACATCACCTGAGCCATATACTCAGTCGCCAAACGTTTCAAAGCCAATTGATACCATGTCTACCATTGGAGAGGAACAGTCGAATACCCAAACTGAGCCCTTCGCTCAGTTTGCTAATATCGATTTCGGAAGCAATTCCAACTTCGATTGGCTTGCTCAGCAGAATGGAGGTGCTTTTGATCCTCAGATCCTCGGGGACTACCGTGAGCCTCAGGACAACATTCTGTCCAACCCGTCATTTGACGACTTCTTCAACGATGCTTTCGACACCGACTTCATCACACCTTATAACATCGCCCCTAGTCCGAACTTCAACAAGAACAGCAATGCGCCCAAGCCGAATCTCATTGATGCTATCGACGCCCAGCAGAACGACTACAATGAGGGGCTGCCTTCGAAGCCTGACAGCATGAACTGCAACCAGATTTGGTACGTGTTATTTCTTTCCAAGACTGACGTTGTTTTACACCAGATCCTAACAGTCGATTACAGGGAGAAGCTTCAATCTTGCCCCAAGGCTCAGAACGGCGAATTCGACCTTGATGGCCTTTGCTCCGAACTCACCAAGAAGGCCAAGTGTTCAGGCAGCGGCCCGGTTGTTGGCGAGAATGACTTCGACAGTATTCTCCAGAAGTTTATGGGCAAGGACGTCTCTACTGACAAAGTCGCCTCGACGCTTGGCATAGAGATCGATCGTAAGCAAAAGTCGAACGGCATGTCCAACGGTCTTGGCATGCCCTAGACAACGCTCGTTAATGCATTCAATGGGGACACACAGGCGATATTCATCTCGCCGAATTGCGATGTACTTCTAATTCTGACTGGGCATTTTCAAGGAGAACGGCGATCAACAATGGACCCCGAGGGGCACATGAAGAAAAACATACCAAGGAGAGGATTTTATGGCGTTTTTAAAACCGCACTCAGATGCGTGCTTAGGGTTGAACCTATTTTCGGTCATTCTCTTTACTTCACTTTTGCTTTTATTACTGCAGTCTGCTTTGCTAGTGTGTTTTTTTTTTTTTTTTTGGGGGGGGGGGGGGGGGGGGGGGGGGTTTTGGAATGGGGGAATGCCGGGGGCCGAGTTTTTGGAAAAGGGCAAACGATGACCATTAAGCAAGGTATTGGGGGCATTGTGGTAAAAAAA
>JAKLNE010000111.1:0-38951 GCA_022814615.1 Waltergamsia citrina | reverse complement strand
CCCCCCCCCCCCCCCCCCCCCCCCCCCCCCCCCCCCCCCCCCCCCCCCCCCCCCCCCCCCCCCCCCCCCCCCCCGCTTGACAAGGGATCAATATTGTATTAGTGAACGACATCCTTACCTGCTACTTTTGTCCTGGAATGGAGGCTTGGGTTGGAAGATTGTAGGATATTTAAGTAGGTGCCTCTCCTCGTTCTTGAAATATTTTTTTTTTCTCTAGTGGTTAATTTGTTTGTTCTATGAGGGGAAAAAATGAGACTTGGATTAGCAGTACGTGTAATAGAAGGTTGAGGTAGCACCGAGGAGTACCTTAGACACTAAAAAAGTGCAAAAGAGGATGAGGGCGGTGGAGGTTGAGTAGTGGAGGTGAGTGGACCCCTGCTACAACTTCAAGTTACTGCAAGTTGAATTTGACGCCCGCCCGGGCGGGTGTGTGGGCCCCGGTGCCACCAAACGTCCTGAAGGAGGGAACTGGGGCATTAAGTGATTACTGATGTAGTTTCCATATCACATATCAATAAAGTCGTTTAGCCGCAAGGACCCTTGCCCTTCCCATGCATCGTCGTCCGCACCTCAACCATGCGACTGCCAACTTTTCCATTCCGTTACCGGGTCCTCCTTTGTGTGAGTTGACTTGATGCTGCCAGCTTCTGCTAAGCGTTATACTTGTACCTTAGCTTTCCTTTGGCGTTCCGAAGTTTAGGATCTGGGATAGAGGGGGGTCCTTGAGGCGGGGGGCGTGGTTCCATCCAACTTCCATCACCTTGCCTCGGGTTAAACTTGCTCAACCCTTTAGCTGAAAGTAAAATTATTTGATTAGTAGATGGATTGGTAGAGGCTATCCTAGAAATCAGACCATGTTATATAGTCTGCGCTCCGGGATAGGAGCTATACTCAACCTCTATCCTGCTATCTTTTTTTCTCATCCTCCATGGCTGCCGTCCTCAGGAAAGCTCATGATGCTGAAATCGACAACAGCAGTCGATCATTTGTTGTCCCAAAATCCCTAAAATTTTCAGTTGTAGCATCTCGCCTACCATTAGCCGTCAATATGGCGGTATCCTATCCGAGTGAGAGAATCCTCATCAGGATCGAAGTACATATGGACACCTTGTGCCCGTGGTGTTATGTCCAGAAGAGGAGCCTCGACAATGCGATGAAACGCTTCCAAGAGAGACATCCGGACATTGAATTCGAAGTTCTCTACAGGCCGTTCTATCTTTATCCATTGCTTGACCATGGTACGACTTTTCCATCCCCAATTGTTTCTCCCTTTTTCCCACTTTGGACAAAGATGTGGTCGTGGCAGTTCAACAAGAAGAGATCCTCATGTATAAACAATATCACGTATAAGCATCATCATCATCCCCCAACGCTAACACGGAGACACCCACACACAGGCTGCGACAAATCAACCCTCTACGAGAAAAACGCAGAACCAAACAACTTCCACACCCACATTGAGAAGATCCGCTCCGCCGGCGCCCGCTATGGCATCCAATTCCACTTCACAGGCACCACAGGCTCCTCCCGCAACTCCCACAAACTCATCGCCCTCACCCTCGAGCAGCGCGACCCAGCCACCCAAGCCCGCGTCGTCGAAAGACTACTCAGCGGTCACTTCGAGCACGGTCGTGACCTGACGGATACGGAGTGGCTCGTGGCTGTCGGCGAGGAAGCGGGTGGTCTGGCGCCAAAGGATGTACGCCGCGCGTTAGAGAGTGATGAGGCTGGTGTTGGTGTTGATGACGAGGTGAGGAGTGCGACGGTGGAGAGGGACGTTAGAGCGGTGCCGTGCGTTACCATGCAAGGGCGGTACCGCGTGGGAGGTTTTCAGGATGAGCATGTCTTTGTGGAGCAGTTCCAGAAGATATGGGCGAATGGCGGGAGTTGACGAACGACGGCACGCGTGGCACGTCCTAGTCCAGGGAGGGTTCACTCTTCTTTTTCTTTTTTCTTTTTTCTGCTTCATTGTCTCTGCTCTCTGGTTGGCGCGGGTAGCAGATGCATGGGAGACGGCCAACTTCCCATCTTAGAGGGACAAAATGTCTGAGACGTCATGAACTTATGAACGGTTAGACACACACACGAACTTTAGCGCATAGCGAAATTGCTTTTTAGAACGATCAATAGTAATAGATGATCAATGAAATGGCACGTGGCCATTTCTGCGTTGCCGCTTTGAATCTGTATTCTTCCCTAGTGCTAAGATTGTGTATCATCCCTCTTTTGGGGAAGTTCAGCCTGACTAGGGAAAAGAAGCAAGGAAAGCAAGGAGGTTAAAAAAAGAAAAGAACAAGAAAAAAAAAAACGCAGAAGTAAAGAGTATAGCCCTGTGCGCCGCGGAGGGGCTGACATCCGTCTGCCTAGCCCTCATGATTTGTGTTGTGTATAATGCCATTACCGTTATCCCGTAACGCCGACTCGCTCTCCAAAATCAAAGGAAATCACTAAAGCACAGACCTCTATAAAACAGAAAACGAGAGAAATGCCATAGCTCCAAGTCCCTCTCACCTCCTCATGTTGCTGTAGTCCTGCATGAGATGGGCCATGTGGACGTTGGTCGCTTTGCCAGCCCGCTTGCCAGCCCGCTTCTTCTGCTGCTTCGGCTTGGCCACTCCGCCTTGGGTGATCTTGAGGGGATCCTCACTCGTAGGCTTCTGCCCAACGCTCACAAGCTTGCGGTGCATGTCGTCAACACTCGGCAGGGCCACTCGCCCCCACATGCTCTTGAACTCGGGGCTGACGTCGTAATGTAGCGACGGGTCATTTGCCCACACGAAGCGCGGAAAATTGTCCTTCTTCGTCCTGACGACCAGGACCTTGTGCACACGTTCTAACTCGGCCAGCGCGTTCTCACAGTCAGGCCACCCATCTTTGAGATCCTTGACAGAAACGCCCGAAGCATCCGTCTTCTTCTGCAGGTGCGCAAGAAGAGACGTCTTGTCTTTCACGCCCGTAATGATAGGCCGATAATCGTATTTGCCCGTCTTCCACGTCTGCTCGCTCAAGCTGGCATCCGGTCGCCATTCAACCCGCGGGTGACGTCGCAGTCCTTCCACCAGCTCCTTCTTGTGCTCCTCGTTGAAGTTGCGTAGACTCAGATGATCGATAATGTCGGTCGATGTCTTGGGTTCTCCCTTCTTCTTCAAGTAGTCGACCGCAAAGGTCATCTGCGTCTTCACCTCGGATCCATATCCAGTGAGCAACGGCTGCGACCAGACCTCAGGAGGAGCATCTCGTTTGCGCTTGGCGTTCGGGGTGGTCGTTTCTGAGGTTGCGGAGGGCGACGGCGAAGGCGGCGCAAGAGTAGAAGCGGTGCTTTGTTTGCCGGCGCTCTGTTTGTTGGGAGGATGGGAGAGTTTAGATGCGGCCGCGGCGAGGGAGCCCTTGAAAGCGGAGGACTGCTTTTCTAGGAACGAAGACATGATGGCCGCTGCGACGTGGCGCTCGTTTCGCTGGAAGGTGAGGGAAGAGGCGAGGTTGTTGAAGGATGGTGAATGAAGTCACGGTGGGCTGAGGCGCTGGTGCTGGATTCACAAAGGAAGCAAGGCTGGGGCTGGGAGCCTAGAAATGTGGCGCATGTGTCAGTAAGATGTGGCGCATGAATAGCCCCCAACACTGGATGTGTTTATCTCAATAAGATTGACTACAGGTCATTACATTTTAATTCTGTTGCTCGTTTCCTTTGTAACTCATCGGTTATATTTTACTTAGCATCTTCATTCGCAGAGAGAGCCTTTTCTCCTCAATGACTTTTGTTAGGAAGAGGGGGTCCACACAATCACAATTTGGCTGGTGGTCGGTGTGTTTATGAACAATCATTGTTCTTGACAATCATTTGGGAATCTGCCATTGCCAATGACACAGGCTTCAGTTCTTTGGTCACTTCGCTCACGCAGATATTTTAGGAATGTCCCCGGGCTTTCCAACAGCCCGGTCTTCTTCAATTAAAAAAATCCTTAATATATCTATCGTAAAATGGCTTCCAGGTCGGTGTCAAAATCACCTCCCATCAAAATCTCCTCTTTTGCATCGTAAAAATGTCCTACAAATGTAGGTCTATAGCAGATCGAGCTAAGCACCCATCGACGCAATGGTCTAAAGTCTTTGTGGAATGCAGTTCTCCCTACTCGAATAATCTCGAAACAGGCTTCGCGCGTTGCGTATGGCGGCTCATTTGCCTGCTTAAGACTGCGCTGTTTGTTGGCTCTGCATGTAGTTGTAGCTGAAGTAGGCGAGGGCACCGCCGATGGCGATGACGGCGTACAGCCCAATACCGGTGGCAGTCTGGTCGGCCTTGCTGTTGGAAGTGGAGGCGTTGGCGGCAGGGCTCTTGGGGGCAGGGTCGCCGGGCTAATTCGTAGACATCAGTATGGTCGCTCATGCATCTTTATGTTATGCCATTTGCACTCACCTGGCGCTTCAGGGAGCCGACGAGTAGCTTGTCCAGGGTCTCGCGGGCCTCGTCACTGTGGCCAACGTCCTCGAAGGCCTCGGTGCCGTCCTGACCGGCCACATCGAGCATCACCTCCTCACCACCGCTGCAGAAACATGTCAGCTGTCGAAGGTCTTCAATCTAGCGCCATGCGCGCATCCTGGAGGCTGATGTATCATACGGGTGCTCATCGATGAACTTGGTGCAGTCGTAGACCTTATCGTGCACCACCAAGAAGCAGTCCTTCTTGGTGTTGTGCTCAGCAACATCCTGGTAGGTGTACTCGGTGGTAGACATGTTGACGGTGTTTGCTCGGCTTCGCGACTTTCGAAAGGGGTGCGTTGACGGGATGAAGGATGGGTTGCAGGGACTGGATTAGCAAGCAGTTGGCAGAGAAGGAGAAAGCTCAAGCGGTCTATTCTTTTGGTGGAAAAGTCGGCGGAGGATCGCAAATCCAGGCTGGAGTTTCTAGCGACTCGTAGAACCCTGTGCCACGTGTAAAGTTACACCGTGAGCTAGCCAAGAGAGGCAGGGCATTCCAACGAACAATATTCCGTCTTCTTTCGCACGATTTGTATTGTACCTCATCTTGCCTCGGCTAGTTCCAGCCTTGAATACCACTCCTTTGACCAGTTTGTTGGGTTGTTTTACTACTATGCTTGGAATATGTTGAGTGCTACCCCGACTTGCTAAACGTCATGGCTGCTGTCAAAGCATGGGGTAAGTACAGACGAAGGACCCTTTGAATTGGCTTCAACTTATCTTAATTCAAATCGGCTTCGTCAGGGCAACGTATATCAACATCACTTCAATTTCCATAGACAGAACCCCGAAAGACAGACTAATGCATCGTTTAGAATCTCCTATTACGGCTAGTCGAGCTGCAGCTCGCAAAGACGTTCAAAATTCGCACTATGCAACGGTCATGATAATTCATGAGGGGTAACCACACGTGAATAAACGATTTCCAACCCCGAATTCCGAGAACCCCGTGTCTTAAATGTTTTACAGCCCTTCCAGCGTTGTTCCGTTTCGTAGTGGCCGACCATCAGCAAACACGGTGCGAATTTTGGATTAGCGTCATGACGCCAGATTTTTGACCAACATCCGGTGCCTAGTGTCAGGGTGCGCCTAACTAGCAGCGAGGAGCTTCGCGATCTTCGTCCAATCATGAGTGGCGAAATTACAGATTCCGGGCTTTGATTGGTTGCTGGCCGTTCTCCCTCGAGCCCATCGTATTCGTGTTCCACCACCACAGCTAAGGGGGAAATTGTCATCCTTATCGGAGACCGAGGCCCACTGATACGAGTTGCTGAAATGCAGACGCTCATAAGTTACCTTATTCCTAGGACCCCAAGGATCATTGTTAGTGGAACACAGTCCATCATGATTTTGATATAATGATACATATATTGCTGTCGCGGTCGTTGTCGCTTCGGGTCGAGATTCCGCCGTGCTATTCATAAAATCCGTCACCATCATAGGCATGCTGAAGAGCCCCAGGTTTCCAGAGCTATGTGATCAATTTATCAGAAACTTCGCTCGCATCTACATCTGCTTCATGCCGTCATGGTACACCCCGTCGACCGTTCTTGTCTACCTCTTGGAGCTTCCTCCACCAATGTCTTGCCCGAGCCGGTAGCCTGTAACCTTGTCCCACTCGATCTTCTGTCGTGTCACGGGCAGCTGTCTTCGGAGTCCCTTGAAAGCTCCCTCGCTTAGGCTCACAAAACCTTTGTTGAGCTCTTCCTGGTACTTCTTCTCCGACGTCGAGATCTCCTTGGCGATGCCAGCGCCGGAGCCCGAGGGGATCGTTACAGAAACAGGTTTGTTGGTTAACAGCCGCACGTTGCCGTCCTCGTAGTAGTGCACATCAACCTTGATCGAACCCTCGAGGTTTCCGGATGCAGGGTCGAAGACATATAGAGATCTCCAGCGACCGTTCCTAGAAGATGTTAGTTGGTTTATTAAACAAGAGCCTCGAACAGCAGACTTACCAGAAGTTGTTTGGGCTATATTTGTTCGCTACAATGACCACCGCAACTTTGCTATCCGACTCGATTGGGTAGACACCGTAGGCCGCATTGGGGAAATGCTCGTTGACGTATGTGCTCAAGCTTTTCAGGGTTGACTTCCTATCTGAGAGTCAGCATTATAGTTGCAGGTTTCCTAGTGCTGGAGCTTGGATCATACACAAGATCTGCCTGCGGCCCTTCGATAACATAGCTTTGCACGTTACTCGCTGTCTTTTCCCAAGTCAATATCTAGTTATAGCAGTTCGGTCATCGGTATGCTTCGTACCTGTTCTGCGTGGTCAAAGTCGAAACTGGAGGAGCTCTCAACGTCGAAGTAACGGCCGTCTCCCAGGGAGTTGTGCGAGCTGATAACAACCTATAATTATACAATTCGTTTAGAACAGATCTAGCAGTCATGATTTGATTGTGTCACCTACCGGCTGGCTGCTTCCTGGAAGCTTCACCGTGGTAAACTGCTCCTCATTGTATTTCGTGAAGGCCGGAGTGAGCTTCTCGACTAGCCCAGGCTCGGATACCGTGAGGGACTTGATGTCTGGACCCGCTACATTAGCTTCAATCGTATTCGAAGGTGGGTTTTCGTGGTTATCGTACCGGCTATCACATCGTTAAGCTGTTACGTAGTGTTGGTTAGCCACTGCTTCACGGAGCTCGGCTCGAGCTTGCTCTGCCTAAGTTGATGCTTACCTCTCCTGGGGGCGCACCCTCCACAAAAGCGGACACAGCCTCGACATGCGACATGATGGCAACAGATAGCAGCTCTCAAAGGCGACCTGCCCAAAAATGTCCTGGAGCGACTTCGGTTGTTTGAGGCTCAATTCGAAGGGGGTGGGGAGGTAACGATTACGGGGCGGGGCATTTGACGCGCATTGAGGCGGGGAGTTTAAGGGAAGGGGACGATAACGAGGTACACTCTTGCACACGAAAATTGGCGCGGGGCTTGAGAACCTCACTAACAACGAGCAACATTACAGAACATCCCGAACAACTGGATATAGACAATGCAGAATCTTTGCGGAGTGATTGCGTCAAGTTCGGTTGAATTATTTAGTCTTTGAATTTTGCTTTATGCAGAACGCCCATGTAAGTCTTTGAAGAAAAATTGAAGATCTAAACCCGGCCTCATACCCAAACTTCCTTATCATCTAGTAACTTAGACTTGTCTTTATTGAGTCGTAAACCCCTGCGATATGTTAGAATTCACCAAGGCAACAATTAGTAGAATCACTTACGGGTAACATCGGGGATGGAGAATTTCTCAAAAGCCAGCGAATGATTGACGCTCCAGTTGGCCACTCGTGACACCGGTGCCTCAAGACGAACGAAAGTCTCGGGGTCTTCCTGAATGGCTGCCGCAACCTCTGCACCAACACCGGCGTTCACCATAGACTCGTGAACAACAATGACACGGCCGGTTTTGCGCACACTGTTGAAAACAGTTTCCTTGTCCCACGGGTACACCGTCCTGAGATCGATAAGCTCAGCAGAGATGCCAAGATCCTCTTCGGCACGCTTGATTGCTGATTCGCACACATACATGGGCTGACCATAGGATATGATGGTGACGTCTTTGCCCTCCTTGACGACCTCGGCCTTGGATAACGGTAGCTCGTAGGCTCCTACAGGAACCTGCTCAACGGCCGCACGATAGAGGATCTTGGGCTCCATAAAGATCACCGGGTCGTTGGACCGAATAGAAGCAAGAAGAAGGCCCTTGGCCTGAGTAGGAGAGCGAGGAATGACAACCCGGACTCCGGGAACGTGTGTGAAGAGAGCCTCCGGCGATTGGGAGTGATACAGAGCACCGTGGCCGACGGCTCCGCAAGGCATCCTGACAGTCAATCCTCCAGCGTTGCGGCCGCAGGCACCATCGCGGTACCGGTACTTTGCAGCTTCATTGACGATTTGATCAAACGCCGGGAACACGTAGTCGGCGAATTGAATCTCTGCAACGGGACGCATACCCGATGCGGCCAGGCCAATGCCGAAACCCACGATAGCACCCTCATTCAGCGGAGTATTGAAGACCCTGTCCGAGCCATACGTCTCTGCAAGCTTCATAGTACAACGAAAGACACCCCCAAAAGCGACGTCCTCTCCAAATACCAGAACCGAGTCATCTTCGGCAAGAGCCAGGCCCATAGCATCCCCCACAGCCTGGAAGAGGTTCATTTTCTTGGTCGGGCCATTGCGGATCTCAGCCGGCAACTCTGGGTTGTTGAGGGCAGCTTTTGTCGTCTGAGCGAGCATAGGAGTAGCTGAGTAGTCGATCGGGAGGTTCAGCCGAGCATTCGGTGGGTGCGAAGAGTAACATCGTGCAGCGGCCGGGGCACCGATGCGAACGGCGGAGGGGAGAGCCAATGCTCTCCGCAATTGGCGAATACTGGTCGTCCTCATTGTCGTCTATGAATCGCAAGGAGGAGAACAATACTTCAGGAAGGAAATCAGAGAGAACAGAAGTTAGAAGAGGAAGAAACTCACCATTTCCCCAGGATCCGAAAGGGCGGCATAACCCTTTGGGGGGAAACTTAGAAGGTTCGGCTTGTTGCGGCCCCTCGCGGGGTCGCTAAACCGGCCATCCCTGCACCAGATCTCGGCTCTGCGATAAGATTGTTGCCCTGCCAACAACCGGCTCCCGCCAAGTGCACTGCCCAGCCGCCGCCAAGCCTTTTCCAAACAAGGCACGATGGCGTATCGGCGCTGGGGTTATTGAGTTCCAACCTGACGTGTGCTCTTTACCCGCCCCCTGCGAGCTCTTAATCTTAAACCACCCCAGCACGATGTACTGAGACACTTTCCGCATTCCAACGTCGCCAACATATTGCACAAAGCTCAGGACAATGGCTCGCCGCCGGGAGTCATCATCACGGCCGGCCGAGCGTCGTAGACGACACGGGGAATCTTCAAGAAATCACCATAGGAAACAACGATCACGGGATCAGCGTCCAGCAACCTCATCTGATGAGAGCAAGGGGCAACGGGCGTCTCAAGGGCTTTCCGCCGATGCATTGGCTCGTCTTGAGAGGGAAAATGCACGCCAAAAGAGAAAAACGGAGCGAACTAAGAAAGCGAAAGGGGCCGACTACCACGAGGTTGAACAATCACCTCGACGACAACGACACCGAGAGAGAGAGACCGACAGAGATCGAGCAAAGGATCGTGAAAAGCACCGCGAACGAACGCAAGAGCGGCCCAAAGGAAATGACAAGAAGAAGCGGCGGGTTGTTAGTGGTGCAGTCATGGAGGAAGGAAGAGCACAGGGCGGGTTAAGAGGAGGCCGAAATGAAGATTGGCGTTGGAGTGATCAAAGTTTTCAGAAGGAAGACTATTATCACAAGCCAAAACCGAAGAAGAAGAAAAAGAAGCTTTGTAAGTGGCTTCCTCTGTTGAATGTCCTAGACTACGTGCTAACTCTTGTTAGGGATCCTTCTCGGCTGCAGCATCGTCATTATCATCATCATCATTGTGGTAGCGGTAGTTGTATCGCAGAAGAACAAAGGAGGAGATGATTCGGAGTCTTCGAACCTAGATGGCAAGGATCGCAGTGAGATCCCTGACAAGTGGAGGAACTCATATCTCGACCCTTGGTCATGGGAGAGCACCAATGGCTTCAACACAACCTTCACGGACGAAACGGTTGGTGATCTACCACTTATGGGCTTGAATACCGATTGGGACGACTCCAACAAGGCCAACGACAGGGTGCCAGCCCTAAAAGACTCATGGGGCTCGTATGGGAAACGTCCAGCAAGAGGTGTCAACCTCGGAGGATGGCTGTCTTTGGAGCCTTTCATAACACCCTCGCTATTTGACTATCCTAGCGACAAAGGTATCGTCGATGAATGGAGATTGTGCGAAGAGCTAGGAGCTTCTACCTCTGAGACGCTAGAGAAGCATTACAATACTTTTGTCACAGAGGACACGTTCAAGGACATCGTCGACGCAGGAATCGACCATATACGGATTCCTTTCTCCTACTGGGCTGTCGAAAAATATGACGACGAGCCGTACCTCTTCCGGACCTCCTGGCGATACCTTCTTCGAGGGATAGAGTGGGCGCGGAAGTATGGTCTTCGTGTCAAACTGGACGTACACGGGCTTCCTGGAAGCCAAAATGGCTGGAATCACAGTGGAAGGAAAGGGCCCATCGGATGGCTGAATGGCACAGACGGTGAAAAGAATGGCGAACGATCCCTCGATATGCACGACAGGCTCTCCAAGTTTTTTGCCCAAGATCGGTACAAAAACATTATCACACATTATGGTCTCGCTAACGAGCCGCGGATGACTGACCTGAAATCACAAGATGTGATTGATTGGACTGAGAAGGCGTATAAGATTGTGCGAGATAACGGGATGAACGCTCTTGTCGTGTTTGGAGACGGATTTATGGGTCTTGACAACTGGCAAGGCTTGATGACGGGATACGACGACATGGTCCTAGATGTCCACCAGTATGTTATCTTCAACTCGGACCAAATCGCATTCTCGCCAAAGAAGAAGGTTGATTACGCATGTAAGGGCTGGACCGACCAGGCGGAGCTCAGTATGGACCGCTCCACTGGTTACGGACCGACCCTCTTCGCTGAGTGGTCCCAAGCCGACACAGACTGTCAGCCGTACCTCAACGGCGGCGTCAAGGGCGCACGATGGGACGGAACCTGGGCAGGGGTAGATGAGCCCGGATGCCCCTCCGGAGACGACAAATGCTCGTGCGCCAAGGCCAACGCTGACCCCAGCGAGTTCAGCGACGAGTATAAGAAGTTCTTGCAGATGTTTGCTGAGGCGCAGATGCACAGCTTCGAGAAGGGCTGGGGATGGTGGTACTGGACTTGGAAAACGGAGAACGCGCCGCTCTGGAGTTACGAAGCCGGGCTTAAGGCGGGTATCCTGCCCAAGAAGGCTTATGAGCGAGACTTCAACTGCGACAAGGATGTTCCCAATTTCCCCGACGACATATCATAAGCTCAATCATCTCGGACTCACAGCTTAGATATCCGAAGGAGGAGAAGGACATGGAGGTAATCAAGATAGGTTGGTTGGCTGTACGATTGTGATGCATGTTTGGCGTACTTTGCTTTTGATTTAATGGGTTATGGCATGGACTGGAAACGAATTGGTTAGTTGAGATCTCTTAGAACATATAGAAGGATAGGCTCTTTGGCTCGGGAACGGACGACGCAGGTCAGCATTTCTAGTAAGAATACAAAGCACAGGTTCGCGCAAAGTATCACCAACAACGATAATCATTCTCGAAATGAATTCCCCTCCGTCAATTGAGTATTACTCGGCCCACAAAAGCACTGCCGGATCCCGAAGACAAAGACCCTGGTTTTTTGCTGATCTCAGTTCGCGTTTGTTCGCGACATGCTTAAGTCCGGGGCAGCTCGCTACTTTTTCTGTCATATTTCTATTACCCGTACTAGTGCCATGACTTATTAATGACTCGCCATCGGGCACAATTACCGGCATCATCGATCGGGCGAGCCCGTGCAATAGAAACCCATTAATAATTCATGGATGATATTTCTAACGAGAGACCCCTACGGCACCGTAGCGGCTGTTTTTACCGGGATACCTGGACCATTTGTCAGCTCTTCATCATGCCCAGTTCTCCAGTCTTTTTACTCACATTGTGATGGCGGCCCATATATCCTTTTTCAGTGTTGATGTTGCGCTTTTCATATTTACGACTTTCTTGACCTGATGCAGCTCGCTCACCGGTTTTCACGTCCATCCCGCTATAAAACTCTTAGCAGTGCTCTTGGGGAGATAAGAATCTGACACGGTCGCGGAGACGATAATCGATTTGATATTTCCGGGCGATTCGCGCTAGCAGCACGGCACTGACGGCATCCACTGATTATCATCACAATTCAACCAATTTTTTCAATCGGGAGTTTTTAGAGACAATAATCAGGACAGGTGATGGTCATGGACCAGGACGTCGAGGGGGGGACCAGCCGGTCTCTCACCAGCAGCGATCAAAAGTCCACACAGAAAAGTGAACCGGCTCTAGCTACAGGTGGAAAACCAGTCAGACCCGGGTCACGAGCGAGTAATGCTTCAAGACCAATATCGCGGGTCCGGTCGCAGAATGGATATGGCGTCTCTGACGAGAGGGACGACTCAGGCAGTGGAGGGCAGAACGGACCAGAAGAGAAGGACACTTACGAAGTTGGCTTTGATGGCGGTGATAGTGATCCCATGTGCCCACGAAGTTTTCATAAGGCGCGCAAGTGGTTGATCACTATCATTGTCTCGACTTGTAGCTTCTGTGTGTAAGTTACATGTCTTTCTGTTCCAGGCTTTTTGGAGAGGAGGGTAGCAGCGAGAAGGAGCATCTACTAACACATCATAGAACTTGTGCCAGTTCTATCTACACGGCAACGTATGAACAGATGGAGGCAGATTTTGGCAACTCAAGAATAGTGTCAGTGTTGGGACTTTCCATGTTCGTCTTGGGAATTGCCTTTGGGCCAATGTTCTTCAGCCCCCTTAGCGAGTTCTATGGGAGAAGGCCGATATACCTAGTGTCCTGGACTCTCTATGTCATCTGGATCATCCCCGAGGCCGTGGCGCAAAATATCGCCACCATGATCGTCGGGCGCTTCTTCGATGGCTTCGCAGGCAGCACCTTTCTGGCCGTATCTGGCGGTACTGTCAGTGACCTCTTTCCGAGGAACGAGCTCCAAGCCCCGATGGCTCTCTTTACGATCGCGCCCTTCATTGGGCCCAGTGTAGGCCCCTTGCTTGGTGGCTTCATTAATTACAACGTTGACTGGCGTTGGACATACTACTTTCTCCTCATCTGGAGCGGCGGGCTCTTGGCGGCCATCATCTTCCTAGTTCCCGAGACATACCGTAAGCCACTTCAAAGCACTTGAAAGGAGGGAAGGACAAGAGAATGGTTACTAACCAACAACTACTTTGTGGTGTTCTAGATCCCATAGTCCTGCGAAAGAAGGCTAAAAAGCTCCGGAAAGAAACAGGCGATTCAAGATACTTCGCCCCTAGCGAGAAGATGGAGAAGTCGGTGCTGGGAGCCATTGGAAAGTCCCTGCTGCGGCCGTTCGAGCTACTGCTCTTCGAGCCCATGTGCCTGAATCTCTGTATTTTCTCAGCCTTGTTGTTGGGGATCTTGTACCTCTTCTTCGGAGCCTTCCCACTTGTCTTCTCGACAAACCATGGCTTCAACTTGTGGCAAATTGGGCTGAGTTTCATGGGCATCTTTGTCGGGCTCATAGCCGGCTTGGCCACCGATCCTCTGTGGCACAAAATACGAGGCCACCTGACGCGCGAGCTAGAGAAAGAGACGGGCGTCGAGGACGCCAGTGAGCCTGAGTTCCGCCTCCCTCCTGCGATCCTGGGAGGTATCCTGGTGCCCATCGGTCTCTTCATGTTTGGGTGGACAACCTATTCAAGCGTGCACTGGATTGTGCCTATCATTGGTTCGGCCATCTTTGGAGCCGGGTAAGTTTCTCTTATTTCTGCAGTCTTCTTCTTCTAGGTTTCGACTTAGTTTGTCTTTTACATTGGTGCTGCCCTCCTCTTCATCCCAATCTCTTCCACAGCATACGCGGGCTGCATGTTGTGTAGGTGCAGTTTCACCGGGAACATGCCCTCCTCCTCATCTGACTTGTGATCGACACTTGGTGTAAAAGTCACACGCAAAGTCACCCGCCACGACTGCTGTTAGGGCGTACTTTTGAGAATGAGCATCTAGATTGTTTCTGGGTCTTTAGAAAGCCACTGAGCAGATGTGCGTTTGTGTTGCATGTCAATGCTTGGTCAGGGCTTTGTCAGGCTCTAATCTCTTACATATCTGACTGTTGGGAAGTCATGAGTCATTGAGGGCAAGAATCAAAGCGCTGACTATTTGCCCTCGAAACGTACAGAAACATCTTGACATTTCAGGGTATTTTTACCTTTCTGGTACGTTCACTTACAAACACGAGAGACCCTAAGTGGTCAGGCGACCATTGGCTAAATCCCTTACAGGTCGACGCATATCCTCTCTACGCCGCCAGCGCACTTGCAGCAAATGCATTTGTGCGTTGTACATTTGCAGGTGGGTTGAACATTACGAAATATCCCTTAATAGGCAACGGTGTGAGGAATACTGACAAGAGGATCCACATCAGCCGCATTCCCCTTATTCGGCAACCAGATGTACAAAACATTAGGATTCCAGTGGGCCTCGTCGCTATTGGGCTTCCTTACATTGGCTATGATGCCATTCCCGTACATCTTCTTCAGGTACGGTAAGAAGATACGAATCAAGAGCCGGTACGCCAAAAGTTGAGTGATCCACTGTTACCGGGGAAGATCAGCACATTGGCCAAAGGGAAGTGCATTTCAGTCAAGTTTGGTATTTGTAATGGAAGCAAATGCGACCCTTTCAGAGGCTCTCTTGGATTGGTCTCTAGTGAACGCCACGTTGTCGGCTCAGGGGCCGGACTTGGCAAGAGGGTGGGAGTACAGACCTCTAGGATACGAGACAGCTTACACCGATTGTAGAGGAGGATAGAGCATCTTGGAAGAAAATCAGGCGTTGGCAACCTACTAGACTGTTGTCGAGGGGAGGAGAGTAAGGTACAAAGTTAGACAAGTGGTCACGAGAGATGGTTGAACAACTAGATGGACTAGTCGGAATCCAGCCGATCAGCCCAGTGGCAACACAAAAGTACAAATATCACGATTGGCGTCGTAAAATAAAATGAGAAATGATAGAGACTAGGGAGAAAGGGAATTTGATAGATGGGCCTTGCAGGGAGAGCGCGTGGGGGCCTACTTTTGGCTACCGGTAGAGCAAATAATACGAGGACATTGGCGTACGCTTGCCGATCTAAAGACTACTCTACACGACAGAAGATCCAATAAATCTGCAATATCAATCTTCCAGGTAATTTCAATACAAACAAGCTGAAATGTGGCGGTGAGCAGGACTATATGACATGTAATCAGTTCTATACGAGTACGCGAACACTATATCTCAACAATTGTCGGCGAGTGCATGAATATGTAGCATTATGTGCAGCCATTCTCACGCGCCTTAACATGCAAGTAACGACCAATAGACTCGGGCATGCGTGTCTCAGGCGAGCAAGTGCTATGACGCCGATATACTACAAGAATAGATATTGACAGTCGATAGCAACCTGGAAGCGACTAGATAGTAGTAATACCGTAGGAATGTGCAAAGCTGAAAGCCAAATGATCCGTCAATCTGTGTGATGTTGCAATACGAATTCGAACCGTTGAGTATTTGAGACAGTTCATCTAAGTAAAGGTCTATTCGGATGGTATTAATGTGCATACAGAAATCCTATTCTACCCTCATCCAGGGTATGCCCAGCCCCTAGCTTCCCGGCTTTGGCTCGGCTATGAGAGGAGTCGATCAGGACTCCACACAGCTTATTGCCGGGGCAGACCGGACGAACTGGTTGACCCCGGATCATGACTCGCAAACACCCAATGGCCATAGGAAGCATTATTATGCTTACTGGAAAGTAACTCTGCAATCAAGAGTCGCTACACAAAGCCAGTAGTCTTTTTGTATTTGCCTTCGGTGATACGGGAAACACATGGGTATCTAGCATGAGACTCGGAGATTTGATTTGGAAACCGAGTATCACCAGACGGCGCAATCATTGTGCGATATGCTCTTGATTTACTGGATGTACCCATGGCCTTGTGACACCTTGGATGTTGTATCTCGATCGGTACTCGGTTTCAAGACATTCAGGCACAGTCACATCCCACCTACTCGTAGTCGTAATGATCACAGTACAGTACTAATGTATAAACGCCCACAATCCATCACATATCACCTCGGTCCCAACGGCTGCTAGCGCAGACGAGCTGCGAACGATTGAACCCGTTTTTTTTCTTTTCTTTTCTTTTTTTTTTCTTGGCTTAGTCCAAGAAATGTACTTTATTTAGCACTTTGGTTTCCCGCTGCTGCTCGAGTTGGAATCTCTCTGGCTGTACCTAGCTGACCGGTTTGGCCCAAACAGCCAAATACGGACTAGTAGTGAGACAGGCATACGAGGTTCTCCATGAGCGTTGACGAGTATGACGAAAGTGTAGTTGATACTACCCGATATTGGGCACATGATGATCCTGAAAATATCAGAGATTTTACCTCCACGGAAGTTGGGCAGCTCAGGTAATTATTACTTGAGGGAAGCAGTTGAAGCCGGTTACGTTTAGGTACTAAATTGGAGGTACTTGGCTTAGCTGGAGAGGCCAAGAGCTGTTTTCAGGTGCTAGCGCGGTGGATGGATGTCATCAAGTACAGTAGACTTGTTTTAACCCCTTTTATTGGTGTGAAGCTGAGTAATGAGTACCTTGATGGAGAGATCCTCGGGCCAATGGGGGACAAGGCAATTGGACCCTAAGGCTGTGGAAAACCCCGCAGTTCAGCTTCTGCAGGTATCTTTCTCCCACTAAAAGCCAGCGCCCACAGCACGGCACAGCGCCAGCTTGATGTTGCTGTAGTGGTCACTGGAGGGAGCCCGAAGCCCGAGAAACTTACAGTTAGTAGGTAACCTAACCTTAGAGTACTGCTGCTCCTCCGGACTCTAGATTCTACTACGTTGGAGACAACCACCCCAGCTATTATTACTCCCGACTCTTTGGTCTCGCGGTGATCAATTCGTCAAACACGACCGATACTCATCCTGACCTCTCCAGCCAGACTCGCGACGCAGCTGTCTCGAGATCGTCTTTGCGCGACGCTACCCCGAGTCCCCGACTGCGCAATCCGAACGTCCACGTCCACGTCCAAGCTCATTCCGCTCTGGGAGCGCTGCCCGGTCCCTCCACGTCTCCCACACACCTCAAGCAAGCAAGCAAGCATTGCGCGCGCCACCAGAGCCTGACCTTGGTCGGCCAAAAGCCAGCGTCTTGTCGACTGGTCACAGCTGCAGATCCGGCTAAGACATTTTGATGCCAAATTTGCGTTGGCCCTGCCCGTCCACCCACATGCGCAACGGGTAGCAGCGTATCCACTGGCCACCAACTTACTTTTCGAAGCCTCAAAGTCATACCTCACGTTCCACAAGCCGACACCTCGCCCGCTTTCGACTCCCTTTGCTCTCTCCTAATTGCTTTTGTTTGGCCCTACAGCCACCGCCCGCACTCGGTGCTCATGCTCATACGCCGACCGCAACGCATCGGTCATTGCTCTCCGCCTCAGCGGTCTCTAAGCTCGTCATCCCCCTCCTGGTAGATCCTCTCGAACGTCGCACAGCGGCCGCCATTCTGCAGCCATATATCAAACCCATTGGCCAAGGAAGCCCCTCCTCCGGCGGAGAATACGAGCCGATACCAGGCTCCTCGTTGGCGGACAGTCTTGTTTTGGCAATCGTCTTTGCGACTGGCTACGGGCGCCTACAGTGATAGTCACTTTTCCCTTACGGTCAACGACCCCCATTCGCTCTCGTCCGGATTTACTTGGGTCGGCCCCCATACGCGGCTGAAGTTGCGGTCTTGCTTAAGGCATAGACCGAGAACGGAATTCAGCTGAGCGGCCGTAAGCCACGTTGGGAATTATATGCGAAGCCCTTGGCTTTGAAATCTCCCCTCCCCTTTGTCCCAGGCTTGTGACTTGCTCAAATCCCTGCCCTGTGGTGCCACGGAGGCGCCGCGCAGTGTGGTTCCGCAAAGTCTTTTGGATGGAGTGAGACCCAAGGACCGCCAAGGGCTACTTGGGGATAGAACAGCTGCATCTCCGCGTAGGTTGTGCAGGGAGAAAAAAAGAAGCAGCAAGTATTGCAGGACCTGTTGTAGCTAAACAGAGACCAGCAGGGTTGCTTCGGCTGCGGAGTCGAGTCATATTCCCCCTCGCTTAGCGAGGCCTTGTATATATATATTAAGCCAGAGACACAATGCCGGACGACATGGATGATCACGGCGCAGAACTGTCAGACGCCGCCTTGTCTGAGAACGAGGACGACTCGGAGACTTTCTCCAAAGACCAAGATAAGATGGCCGAGAACAACGCAGATGGCAACGGTGAAGTCAAGAAGAAGTACGACCCCAAGGATCCCTCCAGGCCACGGCGGAAGAAGGCCAGACGGGCATGCTTTGCTTGTCAGCGAGCACATCTCACATGTGGTAAGTGATAACGATGATTGACCCTACCACCACTTATGGTTCTATTTGTTCTGCGTTCCGGTGTCCCTATTCTCGTCTTTCTTTGCGGAGCAGCCTAGCCCGGACATGTGGACTAATGTCATCTAGGCGATGAGCGGCCTTGCCAAAGGTGTATCAAACGGGGCCTTGGAGACGCCTGTCAAGATGGCGTGCGGAAGAAAGCTAAGTATCTTCACGATGCACCGCCAGAAGCTTTGCGCCCAGTCCTTGGTCCCAACTACAACCCCAACGCAGCTCCTTCACGGCCCAATATGCAGCGTCAGGACTCGGCGCCTTCAGACCAGACAATGGCTTCCGGCCCCGCTAATAACTTCTTCCCCCAAGGGAACAATTCCCAATTCCCCATGTACCAGGGCGGCGTGCCAACGACGGTTGGGATGAACGAGGGCATGCAGTTTGGTGGACAGCCTTCAACTGTTTCACCCTCTTTCTCCAACGCACCAAGCAATGGAAATCCACAGATGGACAATATGCTCTCCGGAAATAATATGGACTTCAACGCCCTATTCGATCCTAGCAACCCAGCGTTGTACAACTTTGACCTAGAGGGCCTTAACTTCGGGAGCCAGTACGCTGGGTGGGAGTTTGGCATCCTTAACAAGATGGGCTTAGGGGCTGAGACACCACCGAGAGAGAACTCAATATCTCAGACGCCTACCCATGAATATGCTGCCATGTTCGGAAGCGGCGCCAACTCCACGTACGATGGCAGCAACATGATGGCGACTGACTACTCGAACATGGACCCGAACCAGAACATATATAACCAAGGCAACCTTCAGCACGGTCTGCCTCATGCTTATGCTATTGCGGCTGGCCCGACGAGCATAGCAAGCCCTAATACGGAGACCACAGCTAGCCCTCAAGCACCAGCTATGGCAGACGGGTCGCCCGGTAACTTTGGCAGCAACATCCCAATGGTTTCGAGCGCTCCCCGCATCAAGTCAAAGCAGCTCAAGGTCAACCAGTCTATTCTTGGCAAACGGCAACGAGACTCGGCGTCTATATACGAGAGCGTCAAGGAGCCCTACCCTTACACTACAGGGTTCCACAACATGGTCTCTGTCCTGCGTAAACGCTTACCGCTCAATAAGCTGCTGCGAATTGCAAGGGCTTTGGGTGAGATTCGTCCGTCATTCATTGCCTCTACAAAGGACTTGACACGGGAAGATCTCGTGTTCATGGAGAAATGCTTTCAAAGAACACTCGTCGAGTTTGATGACTTCTTGCACCACTGCTGTGCGCCGACGATAGTATGTCGGCGGTCGGGCGAGGTCGCTGCGGTCAATAAGGAGTTCACAGCCCTGACCGGGTGGACAAAGGACGTGCTGCTGGGCAAGGAGCCCAACAAGCACGTACACATCCGCCAGGATCAAAACGGCTCCGCTCAGGACAATGATGGTCTTTCTCGGCCCGAGAGTTCGACGCCCCACCTGAAGAACGTCACATTGGATGCAAATGACGGTCGGCCCCAGCCAGTCTTCCTCGCTGAACTTCTGGACGATGACAGTATCGTCGAGTTCTACAAGGACTTTTCACAGCTCGCTTTTGAGGACTCAAGAGGAAAGGTGCAGAGGAGCTGCCGGCTGGTCAAGTACCGTAACCAGGATGACATGGACTCAAAGCGGCCTATCGTTCATCAAGATCCTCGCACGGGCATGCTCAGTAACCGCGTTACTACGATCGACGGTGAGCACGGCATATCTCGAATTGAGCAAGATGGCAAGGTTAACTGTACCTACTGCTGGACCATCAAGCGTGACGTATTTGATATCCCCATGATGATCATTATCAACGTAAGTAGCTGGATCCTATACCCAGATGACCTCTTATATCTGCTAACTCTGTGAATAAGTTTCTACCAAGATATTATCCAAATCAAGAACCACATCAACTGGCGGTTTGAGATTGCTGGTTGGATAATCTCAGGTTTTCTTTCATCTTTCTTGCATTTACATGGTTGGCATTACTCTTTAGATACCAGGTTGGCCAGGGCCACAGGCTATTTTTGTTTGACCGTCAAGGTCAGTTAACATTGGGATTCCCTCTTCGTCTGAAGACTTCTCATCGCAGAAGCTTGAGTGAACAAGGTATATGGAGTAGGTAATATCAAACAGAGGACTAGACGCTGCTGGGGCAGCAGCACCACTTTCACGTGGCACGCAAAGCAAAAACAATTCAAGCGCACTTCAAAATAAATCATTTTCGTAAATCACCGCGGCTTGCTTCTATAATGGTCGTACCAGCCAGTCTGCGTCCAAAGTCCCATCCACCTTACCATCCACCACAACCCCTTGCTTCGGCGCCCACGCCTTCCTTGCCAGACTATTCCTCGCCACCTCACAATCAAAGTTGATATCCGCAATCAAAGCCTCCAAAGTCGTGTAATCCAACTCATCCCTGACAAACCCCAAGATGAGGAGCCGCATGTGCGCATCATAAAAGTCCGCGTTGAACTTATGCAGAACGTGCACCTCGGCGCTGCGCACCGTGTTCTTGTAGAACGGGTTGTACCCGATGGACATGACCATAGGGTAGACTTGGAAGTTGCTATCGCTGCCAGAGTCTTTTAGGAGGAGAGAGGCGTAGCCAAAGTAGACGCCGGATTTGGCGTCGGCGATCCAAGGGGTAATGGATTCGTCGACGGGGAGGTTGGCTGTGGGGATGCCGAGCTGGTCATATTCAGCAAGTTGCCCTTCCAAGGTTCAAAAGAATATTTCACTGAGGTATTATGAGGGGAGGGAAGAGGCATACTTCTTTGGATCCTCGGCCGAAGCCAGAGATGACCTTGCCCTCCATCTTGAAAGGGAAGGGCTCTGAGGGGCCGGCGTCATCGCCTACGATGCTGGGGCGTCCGCTTGACATGGTGTAAATGTTGCACACGCTCGCTCGATATGAAGAGTTTGTTTACTCTAAAGCAATACGCAAGGGGCGGAGGAGGGACCGCAGGGTTGGGGTTGTTGCGGTTATCGGAGAGGTGATAGATATGTGCTAAATTTGGTGCTTGCCTGCTGTGTGACGAGTGCTTACTGACTCAGTACAAGAGGTATAGATAGGAATCTCACGTGGGATTAGAAGTCGCGAAACAAGGAGCAGAATTTCAGAACGTGAGATGGTATGAAAAAGTCTGAGTGAGAGTGTGAGTGAATGTATATAAGTAATTTTGTTCCTCCCAAACAAGGAAGGGAAAAAAGAAAAGAAAAAGGAAGCATGCCATGAATGATGAGTCGCTCACGGAAGGGGAGCGAATGGTGGGGTGGAGGGGCAATTCGGCGATCTCAGGGTCCGTGAGCATAGATTTCTAATGACTTCTAGATCATGCTATGGTTGCCTTTTCGGGTAACAAGTCCATACTCAATTCATCCTCTGCCTTGCCTTTTTTTTTTTTTCCTTTTTTCTTTTTTTTTTTTTTAGCTTCTGCTTTCAAATTAAACAAACGAGTCTGAAATTGATATCGTAGACAAAACAAAGAAAGCTATGTCAGGCTTGTCAAGCGCTTCTTGAGCATATCGTTGTTTCGATATAGTGGGCGATGATACTTGAGCTATTGAGCAAGGCAACCTTGGCAAGACTCTTTCTTAGATGGTACACGCGGTGTCAATGACGACTTCCAGGAAGGTCCGCAATTCACGAATTATGCAAACTGACGGGTATCTTTGTATACAGGGTGTGTACTGTAAGGCAGCGACTTGTGTCGTACGAATTGCAGCCACATCTTGCCCTCTGTCATTCAACATCCTCGGGAATACCGATCATCTCTCGACTCCTGGGGTGATTATACCAGTGATCGGAGCAGTGAAAAAAATTCATCACCTGGAAAACGGGGAAGATACTAATAAGTAATTGGCTTGGCAAACAAGTTGAGGGCCATGATCTTTTCATGTTAGCATCCCTCAGGGAATACTAGAGTGGAGAAGAAGCAACTATGGGGTATATGAACGCGCAATAATAAAAACAGCTTGAATCTGCGACCCTCTGACGTCGTGTGACCTTGATGGACGGGCCCCCGACCAACTCTCCATCCGATAAGCTTCGGAGGACCGAATCTCTCCTCTATTCCTACTCCGCGGCAGCAGGCTTCTCGGGCTCCCCTAGCTTGAGGATGTCGCTCGCCTCAACAACCCAGTACTTGCTCGGCGCCTTGCCCTCGGAAGCCATCTGCGCCGCCTTGACAGCAGCCCTTCCAATGTAAGTGACGTCCTGCCCAAGGGCGTTCTTCGCTGCCGGGCTAACCTTGCCCAATGAAATGATGAGCTTTTGGAAGATCCCCTCGGCCATCCTTGACTGCTCCCGATCGCCCAAAATAGCACCCGGTCGCAGAATGATAGCATGCTCAAAGTCAAGCTCCTTGACCGCATCCTCCACTCCGACCTTCATCTGCGAGTATGGGATGTGCGACGAACCAATCCCGCGAGTGCCGCCGGAAGAAATGAAGACGAATGTCTTAGCGCCAGCCTCCTTGGCAGCTTTAGCAAGATCAATGTTCAGGTCGTGATCGATCTTCCACTGCTGCTGGACGCCGCCCGCAGCGGCGCGAGTGGTACCGATGGCGCTGAAGACGGTAGAGGGCGCTGGGGAGAGGTTCTTAAGGGAGGATGCCCATTTGGTGTTGTCCTCTTCAATGGTGGACACGAGGTTGGTGCCGGTGGACTTGGGGGCGCGGCGGGAGATGGTGTGGACAGGCTTCCATTGTGCCTCGGCGGCGAGGAGGGAGGTGAGGATGTTGGAGCCGGTGAGGCCGGTTGAGCCGAAGACGGCGGCGGAGATTGGGGACGACATGACGATAGCTTTTGTTGTTCGAGGATAGTAACGGTACTACCGGAGAGCTTCGATGAGGATGGTAGTGAGTAGTTGGGATGGTCAATTGGAGGGTTTCGAGGGATGGCAAAGATGGCAGCTGATGGTGAAGTGACGAAGCAGGGTCTTTGATGAATCCAAACGCTTTGAATGAAGTGTGCTCCCTTGGGTTTTAGTTTTATGCTGGGCGATGACGCCTTATCAGCTTCAGCTTTTGTGGCGGACCTCGGAAGGGAGGGAGCTTAGCTTGTCCGGCAGCTTTGAGCTCCGAGCGGTTATGAACCTATGACGGGGGGTTGTGCGGACCTGAGCCACCGCTGGCGGGGGGTTACTCACAGGAAATTACAGGGGTCCTTCGGGTGAGAAGCTTGACCCCTACAAGGCTAAGGTACAACCCCCACTGGGCACTGGCGTCACTGAAGCTGCCCCTCACTCACTCACTGCCTCAGCCAGGCTGCTGCTGGCCCTGCGCGTACTCGTACAACTTTTTCTAGTACTACGAATACGACCCTGCGCTGCGGACTTTTGAATCCCGGATTCTAAAGTAAGCTTGATTGCGACAACTGATCTGCCTGTTGCTTCTGGTACAGGAAATCTCCAAGAGATCGACTCACAACACCAGCATATTAGTCCCTCCATTTCATCTCCGACCTCCGCATCTTGGAGACGACTTTTCTACCGGGGTCCCGAAGCTTCAAGTTGCTGGACCTGTGAAATTTCGCACTTGCCCGCCATGGCAACTCAATACGAAAGTTTGTCTTCCTCTTCTACATCTACCTATATCCGAGTAGCTCTTTTTCCGACATATTCTTTTGATGAATAAGAAGATCTAGTGGCTAACCACCTTTTCCCTCTTCCAGTCGAGCACAATGTCCAGTTCACCGAACCCCGCCGAGGGCGTCGCGTCGACATGGCCTCCTTCTTCGCACTCCTGAACCAGCTCGACGATCAACCTACCTCGGGAACTGGAGCCAGCGGCGGCGGCGGTGGCTCACAGTCGCAGCATCATAATCCACACGCGACACCGACACCCGTCGACTCGGCAGCTCTGTTTCGCATGCTGCAGGACCAGCTCCTAACGCTACACAATACGGCGCCCACGGCCGACAATCGTCAATTCCTTGAGCAGCTGATTTCGACATTGGACGAGGATATCAACGACCCACCGTCGACGCTGCGCGGTGTGAGCCAAGAGTTTGTCGACACATTAGACCGTGTCAACAGGAAGAAGCTGGGCAAGGACGAGGACTGCGCTATCTGCAAGGTTCCTTATCTCGAGGATGAGTGGTGTCTTGTTGTCGAGTTGCCTTGTAAGGGGCGGCATCAGTTTGATCTGGAGTGCGTGGGGCCGTGGCTACGGAGTAAAGGGACGTGTCCTATGTGTCGCCAGGAGATGGGGAAGAAGAAGGAGGTTCCGGTGGTGGATGACGAGGAAGATGAGGACCCAGACATGCTCTACGCGTGATCTGGGAACATTGAGGACTACTTCGCTTCATGGGTTCCGTTAAGCAATGTTTCTAGGTCCGGGTTTGTTGGAGGCAAGAAAGAAAACAATTGGCGCCGCGGAGTTGACAGAGGGAAGCAGGCAGGGAACTTCCGTTTCGAGCATTTACCAGAATCATCTAGCGCATGAGTTTCAAAATTTAAGAATTCTAACATTTCATCTTATGTCTTTCATGTCTTTGTTATCTAAGCTCCCACAGACTTCATGGTCTCCGCGGCCTTGTCGAGCTTCTTCTTAAGCTCCTCGTCACCAGTCTGCTTGCTCAACGTCTCTATCCTCTCCCTCCAGAACTGCCACCTCTTGTCAGTCACCCCCGACTCGCCCTCAAAAAGCTTCCCAGGCTTCAGCATCCGCTGCCCAGGCTGATCCAGGTCTTGTGGCTTGGGGCCCTTCTCGTAAAGCGTCTTGCCCGCATGCACGATCCACTCGTATACCACACCAAGATGGGCGTCCCGCGCCTTGTCGTTCTGGGGTTCCTGCTCGAGGGCCTCCCGCAGCGCCCAGATGCCAAAGTTGTCCCATGATGTGATGGATGCGCCGTAGAGGCGCGCGGCGAAGGAGTTGAGGCTGGTCCAGGATTTGATGTCGCCATTGTCCTTTTCACTGTTGTCGAACTTGGGGGTGACTATACCCGCGTGTTGTTAGCAAGATGTTATTTTATGTGATTATAAGGACTGTACATAAAAGGGGGAAGACTCACAGTTCCATGCATCTCTCATACAAGGAGAAAGCATAGACAAATCCCCCCATACAGAGACATTATCCCCCCAAATCTGCACAGTACTCGACTTCCGTGACTGCAGGCGGCTGACAAGTGTAACAAGGAACTGCTGCCGCGGGTCGTCGGCGGGGACCTGCTTGGCGACTCCAATGTACAATGTCCAGAGGTTCCAGAAGAGCTTCTCGGCTTGCTCATTGGTATTGTAGCTAGAGGAGTAAAGCTCGTCTATCGCGCCAGCGGCGGACTCGGCCGTCAGCTCGGTAGGCGCCGGGTCTGCGTTGATGGCTGGCTCGAGGATGGAGGCTACTTGGACCTGGGGCTGCTGGTCCTGCTGGGTGAGGGCGTTCACGTCTATGCGCTGTTTGGAAGACATGGCTGCAGCTGGTATGCTTCTGGTGCCTGTGGAAGGTCTATCGAAGAAAAGAGGGCGACTGTCGTGTCGTGTCGCAAAGAGTGAGTGACGTCGGCTATGAAGTCGTTGGTGCGGAGGACTATGAAAAGGTGAGATACGGACAAGAGGTCTGGCAAGGTGTCTGTATTTCAACCTGCACCAGATGACTCCTGTCCCACCCTTGATTCCAAGGCAGCCCGCGCGTGGAATTGTGAGCTTCTCGAATGGGTAAGATCACCTTGCATGTGGTTTGGTAGATCGATTGTCGATTGCTGGCAGTACTAAGGCATGCGTCACTGGGCGGGGCATTTCTCATTTACAAGAATTGGAGACAGAGCGAGCGCGGGGCTGTTGAAAGACACTACACGTCTTAACGTTGAGAAGCCAATCAACACTACAATCATGACCACATGTTGCCTATTACTATAGTTTTACTAGTAGAAATGGGTCTTGGTGGTTTAGTAGGACAGGTTGATCACGATAATGAAAACGGCATGTTTTCATGAGGGTTTCGATTTTTAGATTTCTGACATAATTGTTGGGTACTATCTGTACGTTTGAAGACATCTAGGCAATAGACATCTTCATACCTCCGTTGGCGCAGATGACACTCCCAGTAGTCCAACCACTCTCCTCCGTGCACAACATATCAATAGTCCCAGCAATCTCAGCCGTGAACCCAGGCCTTCGCCCACCCATCGATTCCCTCACAATCTTATCAAAGCGCTGAGCATCGTCTCCAGCCATGTCCAGCACCGCTTTCTCGCCATCGTATTCAGCAAGCGGCGCTGCATCGACATAAGGCTGGTTGATCTTCCAAAACGACTCGCCTACCTCGGCGTACATATCTCCCCACGCCGGGCCCGGGTTGACGCAGTTGACCGTCGCCTTGCTCGCTAGCTCTCTGCTCCACGTCCGTGTCATGGCCTCGACTGCCGCCTTGCTGCCTGCGTATACCGACTGGCCCTGGTACCCGATGGACGATGACACACTTGAAGTGCTGACGATGCGGCCGGAGCGATCGTTGGGTAGGTGTGGCGCCACAGCCTGCGTGAGCAGCAGCGGTGCCAGCACGTTAACATTGTAGACACGGTTGAACTCAGCAGCATCTATAGCGCCCCATTTACCGTCGTTGAGGAACTGGTTCGACCCCACGCCCGCATTGTTGATGAGTATGTCGATTTGGAAGGTTGCATCTGCGGGGCTGTACGTTGCGAAGAGGACCCTGGCGGCCTCGACGATTTTCGGCGCCGACTCAGCTGGCTTGGACAGGTCGGCCTGGACAGCTGAGCAGTGAATTTTGTGAGAGACGGAAAACTCCTGGCATAGCTTCTCGGTTGGGGCTTTGGATGATTCGGAAGTGTAAGCGAGGACGAGGTTGCAGCCTTTGGCGGCTAGGCGCTTGGCCACGGCGGCGCCGATGCCTAACAGGATACTGTTGTTACTACTTGCTCCAGGTTTCACTTGGAATACGTGAGCGGGTGAATACCTCGTGAGCCGCCTGTCACGATACCCAATTTTGAGTCGTACGGTCTTGAGCCGGCCATGTTGTATAATGCGTCGTACTTTGTGAAAACGTGAAAGATGTTAAAATGAGGGGGAGATGAGCTGGAATGCGAAGGTTGTCGTCACCTGTCGGCCAGTAAATTTTTATAGCAGCACCCTCTTATTTTGACTATCGTTTTGGAGGGGCAACGAAAAGTGAGGAGTACTATACCTATCACTTCATTACTACTACCCAATACGTATAGTCAATGTCTTTGGCTGATGCCTGTGGTGGACCGGCCGGGCGCCTCCACCCCGAAGACCGGAGCGGGGTTAAATCGGGGCACCGTTTGACTATCGTGCTCCGGTCTGAACCCCGAAATCCCCGGGTCGCCCTAATTTCGAGCCGCAGCAATCACTGTCTAAGTTGGGAAAGTGTCTTAAAGCTAAAGCTGTGTATTTCCCGACGGGAAAATTCCTATAAATTTGGTCTTGTAATATGATTGTGTGATCCAGTTGCTACGTTATATCTTTGAGTTCTTGTGACAGAGTTTTCTCATTATCTCAACAGCGTTTGGGCCATGAAGGTCTGTGTTGAAGTAATTAGAGGTCATACCGTCAATGTGCCGCATGAGTGTATGAGATTAAGGTGATGCTGGAGATTGGCTAGACTGTGGTTATGCGACCACTATCTAGATAGTAGTTCCAACTTGCCACCACTAAACCTTCACTTTAGCAACATTGATGGGTTTGCCCTCAACACCAACATTGCATGTAAACACACATCCCGAGTACTTGGCCGAGTCAGGGTACTTTTCCGGCTCGTGCTCCCCCTCGCTAGTGACGTAAATGTTCTCCCCTGCGAACACCACCGCCTAAAACTCATGTCAGCATCTATCGTAACGAGTAAACCAGGACGGGCGCGCTCCTGGACTTACTGTTGGGCAACGAGTCGGCACTTTCACCTTCGCCGTCACTTCACCTTCTGGGCTGATCCTTAGCACCTTCCAACTGCCCCAGACGGCTACCCAGATATTACCGTGGACGTCCTGGGCATGTCCGTCTGGGCCGGTGCCCTCCTCAGAAGGCTTGAAGAACAGTTTCTTGTTAGAAATAGAGCCGGTGTTGGTGTCAAAGTTGTAGGTGTAGATGGAGCTGTCTCCTGTATCCGTGAAGTACATAAGACGGTCATCCTTTGACCAGCTCAGCCCGTTGGGAATTGTCAGTCCAGTGAGGACCCGATGCAGCTGTCCATCAAGGTCCATGCGGAAGAGAATAGCTATACAAGGACATAGGTCAACATATCTGCACCAAATTCAGAATGAAGGATAGGTTCAATATTCACCTTGAGCGCTGAACGGCACGACTAGGGGATCGCAGCAGGCGCTGGTCCAGAACCGTCCTTGGCTATCAACAGCACCATCGTTGGCCCTCATCCGTTCAGGCTTGCCGTCGATTTCCTCCTCCTTAGACCAATAGCTCTTAACCATTCTCATGTCGCTGCTTTCCTTCTTAGCAACGCCCACGCCATCTTTGCCGCCGAAGAGGAAGCTATCCTTGGCGCCTTCCAGCTCGGCTGTAAGCCTGTTGACCATCAGTTAGCAACCACACTAGGAAGAGCTCTCAGAGCCTGCAGATGAGGCGTGATGAAATGCTCACGAGATGGACTTTTCGTATTTGTGCTTTCGAAGGGAACTTGGCCCTTGGCTCAAATTGACCCGGTACACGTCATGGTTGTTGATGTCAACGAAGCGCAGCACGTTCTCCTCACGTTCCCAAAACGGCCCCTCCGAGAGCCCGCACTTGACGTCGAGATACGGCTGCAAAGTTCACATCCAATCAGTTACCTTCACAAACAAACAGTAGCGGCTTCGAAATGACCAAAAAAAGGGGCAATAGGGGAAGGATTGCTTTGCGAGGCAAGTCTTACCTCTGTAACAGTGTATGTCTTCATTGTGGGAATGACGTATCAGCGGTGACTTGTACTTCTTGTAGGAGCGCGTTGTTGCAGTCGGGGTTTCCGAAGCAAGACAGCCAAGAAAACGATTGCTACGGAGGATTATTTCTCGATGCTTAAGAGTCTGGATGACCTTCAAAAGGGCCAAAATACTGTATGATTGTCGAAAAGGTAGGATGAAGTGGGGTTGGTGAGCTGGAGCTCCAACTTGCATTGCGCTGCTAAACGTAAATGTCTCGTGAGATTGTGGATTACGCAGCATTGATGTTGCTTTCCCCGTTGTCAATTCAACACTGCATGCTATCTCGCCCACCGCCGACAGTCGGCATACAATAAATGTATATACAATCATTCGCGGTTCCTGTTCCAGAAACCAGCTAGAGAATAATGCATGGTTATGATATGCGCCATGACGCCGAACCGGAGCTATACTAGTACATCGGGGTAATTGAATGTTCGCGGAGTCTGGGACTACTGAAATATCTCATCTGGAAGAATTTCAGTTATATCAGCTGTTTAGGAATAGTACACCCTCTTTCTATGATGGAGTCTGCTACATCGTGCTCAAGCACAAACAACCCCAGCAAGACCTCCGTGTCCTCCAAAGCTTCAGGCTCCCGGCACCGTGCCCTTCTTCTGCGGGCTCTTACCTTTACTCGCACCGCCTTTCCTCACTTCATCCCCAAGACCACGGTCGGCCGATGATTTCTCATCACCCCGAGGCTTATTGATATCCTGGTTCGCTCCACTGGCCTCCAATGGGTCAGAGGGATCCCTTCCTCCCGCAGCAGCAGCGCGCGCCGACTCAGGACTTGTCTTGTTTGGGTTGAAAGCGGCGTCTGGGTTGTGAGCCAACTCCTCATCCGCCGCTGATTTGGTATTCTCTGAGGCCCGCGGCTTTAGAGATTCGCGGTCCTGATCATCCTTGTAGGGCGTGCGCGCGGCGGGAGTTGAGTGGAGGAAGCGGTGGCTGGCAGTCGCTGCTGCTGGGAGAGATGTTCGTGGAGCGGCAGCTGCGCGGGTGAGGATTCGTAGGGCAGCCATTGTGATGTGTCTGAGCAGCAGTCACTCTAATTGTTCTCTTGGATTATTGTGTTCGTTAAATTAGTACAGGCAAGGGTCAAAGAAAATTTGTTAGATGATGCCAATTGAGCTACAGAACAGATCACGAACATGTTGAGGTCATCGGTCGGTCATGTCGATCGTCTGCTTTGACGTCATACAACTTACACTCTGATACACGCCGGACGACAGGGAGAAAAAAATAGAAGGAAGACGGAAGATCTCATAAAATTGATGAAAAGAGAGAGGTCGTGTAAGTGAGTCTCTACATATGAGAATACATTTATCTTTATTGGTAACTCTGTCTCCATTGCAAGGTAAATGCTCTGTCCGTCTGGATGGTGTCTCATTGAATCCTAGCACCCGATAAATAGCATCAGCTATGAGGCTATATTAATCCGCTAATTCTGCAAACCACAGCTAATGCACGTTTTTCCCCAGACAAATAAAATTATGTTACTTTTTCAACTATGTTGCTTCTATGTGAATACCCAGGTGGTGCCAGTCATTAGAGACCTTTCTACACGTTGGGGGAGGGGGAACACCTAATATCGATTGACACACCCTACAGAAGAACAGAAACGATGCACAGCCGGTAACATGAAACCCCTTTTCAAATCAAGGCAAATTAATGAACGTCTCTTTACATCGACTGCATACGTATGACGAACCTTCCTTAGGGATTATATTGCATGTTGCCTTACAATCTGTTGTTTCTATTGAATGCATCATGCAGGAGTGGCCACGCCTTTACAATGTGTCCTCCAAAGTAGGGAATCTTTTTGGTTTCTAGAATGCTTCTCAACCGGGATCATATTCCGAAAATTGTGGATTTGGCAAATCAAAGGTCTGACCGCCATGTATTGGCTTTCCAAAGCCAAAAAGCTGTTGTTTCGCTTTCCTTCTGCGACAAGAAGGCTGAGATGCCGTTAAAATATGGATGCAAATCTTCCTTCATTAATTATCACATGGGAAGAACTGAGGACATCCCACGTGAGATTCATTCTCGCGGCCCCTCCCGGACCTCCTTCTTTGATACCGAAGGAACAAGCATGCTGACCACCCGCCGCCCCGCGTATGATGATTTTCTGGTACGATGAATCCCACCTTTTGCTTCAGTGAAGCAGCTAGGGACCCCCCTATCGGATGCTCCCCGGACACTGCATCGGTCTTACCTGCTTGGACGGCGAAGTGGAGTCCTCCTTCAGAGTCAGGATGGGTGTTTCAAGTTTCAAGATGGCCGCATTCGGCGATAAATGGGAACCTGAAGCAAAGCCGAAAGGGGGAGGGTTGTCCGCCGCGGAGAATACCCAGTTGCCTGATTACCCATAACCCAGCATTGTAGGGCCACTGTTCGGACTAGTATATGCAGATGCAGGATGCACTTCGCGATGCGTAATTACCGTCCCGATCGGCAGTTGTCGTTCGTCAATTTTTTTGCTCTTTGTCCCTGTAGTACAGACACAGCTTGAAACATTTGGATCGTGATACGACCAGGTACCAGGTGCTGGGTGCGTCTGATACTGATACTAATGCTGGTCTTGTGGTACCGAAGAAGCAGCTCTGAACTCACATGCACGTAGAGCTCAGCAAAAGCATGAAAAAGGTAATGAGGGCGGCGGCAGCAGCGGCGGCGGCGGCGGGAGCTACAACTAGAAAAAGAAAGCTGACGACCGCAGCCTGCCGCCGTGTTTGATTGATCATTTGGAATTATTCCACAACTTTCGCGAACGCTTCGGTAAGACATTCAACGGCCGGCTGGGCGCAGGTTTTGTGGCGCATGACTTATCAGCCGTTCTGAAAGTAGTTATGGCATGCCATGGGCTGGCAAAAGGAAGCATGCAGTAATACTATCTGCATGTGTCTAATGTTGCAGTGCGTATCCGTCCGTTCGTATGCTCCTAAGTCAGTTTCGCTGCAAGATTGAAAGGGTTGGTATTTTCTTCTTCCTGTAGGACGGACTCTTCAAACTGAGTCCTAATCAATCACTGGAGCCCGAGAATTCGTTTCTTTGCGTACCCCTAGTTTTTGCCCCAACTTTTCGGGGCAAGCCTATTAGTTACTACCCGCTTTAGGGAGGGAGGATGGGCACGGGCAAGCCGATCAGTTGAGCAATGCCGCTAGGTTTGATCGACAGCTCCAGATGCAACGACTCCCATTCGACGCATATTACCTTAATTACTCATTACCACCCTGCGCGGTGCGGTGCTGCGTGGTCCTGTGTTCGTGTTAGTTATTAGTTAGTCTATAAACTTGCAGGCCGGCCGTTAACAAGGGTCGAGCGATATTAGGCGGCTTGTAGCACGAGCCTCACGGAGTTGGCAGGGCGCAAATTGACGCCGTGCAACTTTTCTTGTTGCCGCGCATGCTCACACAACGCAGCCGTTGGCAGAAGCCAAGGCGATGCTCTCAGTCTGCAGCCCCTAAGACAATCCACCCACTGGCCCCTGCTCGTGCGGGCTCCAGCCTCCAGGACGCTACAATGTCCAAACATGCAGTAGTACGAGTAGAGGTGGTGACTCCATCCTTGCACTCATATGACAGACGGCTATTGGCCGCGGAAGAAAGCGACCAAGGTCCCGGAGACCGCGTGACCGCCTTTCAACAGCCCCGGGTGGATGGGCCTGAGGATCTTTCTGGTAACGGTTGACTGTCAACATTTTCAAGTCTTTCAAGTTTTGGCAGATCTATGAGGCTGTAAATCTGGGGCCAACAAGACGATGCGAGCACTAAGGTAAGTAAGGGTACTTACTTATAAGGGACGTAAGCTGAGCGCGGGGGACGCAGCAGCGCATCTGGGAAATTCCAATGGTCTAATTAGGCCAGTATGAGTATTGATTCAACACGTGGAGAGCCACGAGCTGAACTTGAGATGTACCTGTACGCAGAATGACTCGCCGGGTGATGGGCTGGTGCATCGACCACAGCCAGATGGATACAAGCGCCACTCGACTGGACATACAGTTAATAGTGAAGGGCTCACTCGGAAGGATATTCCTGCAACGCCATGTGTGGGAGCGGAGCAGCATGCTCTCCGGACTCTTACATGGCCGGTGGCCATATTATCCAGTGAGTATTTAGTCCAGGAGATCGGAGGCAAAAAGCGACGTGTTGGCCGCCCCATCAAGTAGCACAAGCCCGGCCCCCATCGACAGACCTGCAGGAGTTCGTCGCTTTCACGGTCTGACGCTGTAAGATGATAATGAATGTTTGATTACAGTTGCCAGACGGGAAACTGCGTCGTCCGTAAGTTCAGATTTGGGGGAGCGTCCAGGGGGGCGTGGCTGGATGCGAGGTTCGCGGTTCAGAGCTGCGAGCAGGATACTTTACACACTCCAAAGCGAAAGTGATGTATATGCTCATTTAACTGATGCTGAAGGGTGATGTGAGCGCAGAAAGGGGTCCATCCCTAATCGTCTTGCATGTGAGGCTTCCACCAGTATTGATACTGGTACTACGTATGCGCTTCCTTTTGTGTTTTTGGATTATCACTTGTCGCAGGTCTGCGCTGATCTGAGTTGCATGGGGTTGACTAGTATCTACGAGTAGTAGTAGTTTAGTCGTCGACGGTTAGTTGGTGTATCGTAACGCATCGTGTCGTGTCGTGTCGTGTCGTGTCGTGTCGTGTCGTATGATGAGGCTAGAAAGACATTCTTCTACGCTTTCTGGAAACAAAGACGGCAGCTTGGTTGGACGAGGTGAGACGAGGCCGTTACCTATGCCTGAGGTTCTGAACGAACCACCACTACTACTTCTATTACTACTAACTAGGTAGTACTAGTACTACTAGTAGAATCAACTTGCAAAGGAAGGAAAGGAGGTGGGCCAGTAACTGGTAATAAGTGATCACTGACACTGGGCAAGAGCCAGCGGGCGTATGCGCCTTCCTAGCTGGCTGGCTGGCTACCCTACTGGTCAGAATTACTGGTAGGCTACTGGTAGTGGGGTGGAGGCGAACTGGGGCGCTGGAGTGCGCTGTGGATGTCGCCATTGGCGCTGAGGCAGGCGCTGACCACTAACCATGGCCGCTGGCCCTCCACTGTCCCTCCATTGTCCCTCCACTGCCCCCCTCCAGCGACTGCCCTACTGAGGTGCTATTACCAGAAAAGGGAAAGGACCCCACTCTGTCACTGGCCCCCCAGGCCCAAGCGGTAGCTGTAGTGGTCACTCATCACTGGTCAGTGCAGCCAGTGCTCTCATTAGTGCTAATCCGAATAGCGGTAGTGGCCCTGTACTCGTGCCTACTTTGCCCGCCGTTATCCGTGAAAAAGGGCAGTAATTAACCTGAATTGCCATGTCCCGCGTTCATGGAAGGCTCGCAGGGCAAACCTAGCAGACGCCCCCGGCGTTCAGTTGAGTTTAGTCCAGTGCAGGGCTTAGGCAGGGCTCAGGCAGGGCCCAGGGCAGGTTGGCTGCCGACGGCTTGTAGGGGCAGTTTTTGGCAGTTTTGGCAGTCTTTTGGTGGAGTGAGCAGGGACCCGTGAACACTGTTACACTCCCCCGTTTCTCCATCCCTTTGATAAATCTCAACCGTCCTGCTCCGTACTCGTACGTACTCCGTACAGTTACCCCGTGGCTTTGCTCCCGTCCCTTGCGATTTGTTTTCTCTTCTTCATTTCTACTTTATTTCCCCAACCTGCCAAGCATACTTGTTCGCAGTCCACCGCTTTCCGTCTCTCAATTCAATTTCCTCGACCTCGATTGACGGTTGGCCCAGCCTGGACGTCCACCTTCGCCCCGTGGCTTTGTCCAATCCAAACCACGATCCAGGTTCTCCGGCGACCCCAATCGAAGGCGAATCGTTCGACGTCAATCTTGTTGCTGGATTCAACGATTGCGCTCGCCTAGCTCACGAAGCCACCGTCCTGCGGCTACCCGATAACGTCGAAAACACCTCAGTGGCAAGAGAACTGCCTGCGACGACGCTCTAGCCTGGCTCCTCTCCGCAGCTATAGTCAACCCCACGAAAAGTCGGACTTCGAGCGACGAAACGTCCAGCCTCTAACGGTGCCTACTCTTCGCCATAACATACGAGACCAAGAAAGACCGCTCATACGGGGATCCCCAGTATGATTCTATGCTCTTCACCACTTCGATAAAGTCAGGACTCTACGTAATTCGCCTATTCGCAGCCATCGACCATCATGGGCAATGGGCAAGGGAAACCCGTCGACTTCAGCGGTGATGGTAAGTCAACTTCTCTCCTTGAATGGCTGGCACCGGGGTCTCGAGTCACAGCTCTAGCTTCCATGTGATGGAACTAGATGTGACGAGAGTGATGTGATGGGTGACACCTCTCGTCTTCCACGTGTTCAGCGCATGGCTAGCCGGGCCTTCGCTGCAGGTCATGGCTTCCCCGCAATAAATATATTGATACCTGAATGGGAGCCGTTCAACGCAGCGCCATCATTCGCTAACGTCCATTGGCAGTGAACCTCAATCACTTTCGCCTGCTGCGAGTCGTTGGCCGAGGCGCCTTCGGCAAAGTGCGCATTGTGGAGCGAAAAGATACCGGCCTATCGTTTGCTCTGAAGTATATTCGCAAGGATGAAGGTTAGTATCTTGAAGTGATCTGGTACTGGTTAGGTCTGCGCTGACACGCTTTGCTTGCTAGTGGTACGATCCGAGAGCGTGCGCAATATTATCCGAGAGCGCCGAATGCTCGAGCACGTCAATCACCCGTTCATTTGCAACTTGCGCTACAGTTTTCAGGACATCGAGTACATGTACGATAATCCCTGCGACCCGGTCCCGATATAGATCCCCGAGAGTGCTGACAGGTTAAAATAGGTACTTGGTTGTCGATTTGATGACAGGTGGTGATTTGAGATTCCACATCTCCAGGAAGACCTTTACCGAAGAAGCAGTCCGATTCTGGGTTGCAGAGCTTGGATGTGCGCTGCGTTATGTTCACAGTCAAAACATCATCCACCGCGATGTGAAGCCGGACAACGTCCTACTAGATGCCGACGGGCACGTGCATTTGACGGATTTTGTATGCCCCCTGAAGCCCTATATAACGCTACCCCTGCTAATGATGAAAGAACGTCGCCTCCGATATCATTCCTGGCAAGGTTTTGTCAAGTAAATCTGGGACTCTCGCCTACCTCGCCCCTGAAGTATATGCCGGGAAAGGCTACGATGTGCGAGCCGATTGGTGGTCACTGGGCGTTCTCTTCTATGAATGCATTTACAACAAGGTATGCCCGTTTTGTTGAACCAACCGAGCAAATAATACCTCTATCGCTCGTGTGTCGTGACAGATATACTGACAAACGCACAGCGGCCTTTCGAAGGAAACTCAGAAAACTCACTCGGTCAGCAAGTCCAAGCCGCAAGCCCCAAGTTCCCCGTCACACAACCTCCGGTGTCATTAGGTTGTCTCTACGCCATTGGCGCAGCCCTGGAGCCGAACCCCTCAAAACGTATGGGTGCCACGTGGGAAAGCTTCATCTACCACGACTTCTTCAAGATCTTCGACTTCGAGCTCCTCGAGAGAAAGAGGATTGAACCCGTCTTTGTTCCTTCATCCGATAAGACCAATTTCGATGCCACGTACGACCTGGAAGAACTTCTGCTCGAAGAGGCCCCCTTAGAGGCCCGAGCTCGACGCCAGAAGCCTCGAGAAAAGCTCAAAGAGGACGCTTCAGAGAAGGAAATCAAGGAAGATGGGCTGTACAAAACAATCGAAAGTGATTTTCGGCCGTTCGATTACACACATGCAGCCTACAAGAAGTAAGTCCACCCGTCCAACTACTCTTACCAATCTGGGCTAACCGCAGTAGAATCACGGAAGGCGAAACGATCGGTGACGAACCACAGCATGACGCACCAGTCGAAGGCAGCGGCCAAGCTCTCACCACCGACGAAGCGACTCCAGCACATGCATCCCCGAGTCATCATTCCGATATCTCGATGGCCTCAGGCATTGATGGCAAACCAATCCGGCAAAACCGACCTTCCAACCCTCTGCCCACAGCATACCAGAGTGACTACAACAACCGGAAAACGCGATCCTCCACTTCACGTGTCACAAGTCCCGGAGGCGGTGTTCAAGTCACGCTCGATGGCAGTGGCAGTTGGTCCGAGCTGGCTCGCCAAGATGCCACTCTACCCACCGATGCCAACGTGGCAGCTGATGGAAAGGAGGGCGGCTCTTCCTCAATGTTTGGCTTCTTGAAGAGCAAAAAGGGCCGCACACACAGTCCTCGACCTAAGGAGCGAGGTGTATTAGGCAAGGAAGGCGCAAGAGTGGTTATCGGCTAGCGCAGTGCGAATCATCGCAAATATTCTTGGATGAATACCCAAGCGGAGGACATTAATGAAGCCACTAGACGATTTGCTACCTGGGAAATACGATAGTCCTGAGCGAATTCCGGATCACCCATTGGCCGAGGATAGACGAGACCGAAGCCCCGACCTTAAAGACGGCGTCGTGCTGAAGCGTGGTGGCATTCCTGCTATGAGCCAAGCCTTCCATTACGTTGATGTTGAAGTGCTTCATATAGAGGAAGGCAGCTTCATTGGGCGGCCGTCACGTGTCGAATCGTCAGTGCGTACTTTATCCACGACGATGGCACCTAGGATACTCTTCCGGTCATGCTGGGCTGATCAGCGACTTTTCCTCGCCGGATTCGCAAAGCGAATAGAAGCATTCATGAACAATGCAATTTTGGTGTTTTCTCAGCGACTGTTCCCTGGTCTCAAAGGGGTTGGTTGGCTTCCTTCTATTCACGCTTTTTTTTACTTCGCCTCGCACTTGCATCTTGATTATACAATTACGCTATTTGTTGTCATCCTCCCTCTCTGTTTGATGGTTCAAGGGTTAGCCACTGATTTCTTTTCATTTTTCCTACTTTATTTTCGTTATCTCTTGGTTTAGTAAAGGGCAGTGGTAGACGAATCGCTCACGTATTGATGATGTTTCCGAGCGAGCAAAGCATGCCAATTCCACGCTGGTGGGTTAGGAGATAGGCAACTACTATACAAAATATACCCATTTTGAATGTACTGTACTGTATTCTAAATAAGCTTTTCTGTTTCTTTGTTTACTAGGCATGTTTGGATGGAAGCTCGTAGCCACTTTCTACATGTTGGAACGGTAGCAGTGCCACGCAGATTTAATAGAAAAGAACATGTCACTTCAGGCGAGTGTCAAGGCACGTAGTAGTGCTCATAATATTCGTTGATTCAATTGTAAATCATAGTCTGTCGTCTTGCTGGCCTTATCGACTTTCCTTTCGTTTACCTCACTGCCACCAAGACCTTGCTACATGCGACTCGATGGCCCTTTTCCAAAAACTCGGCCCCCGTCATGACCCCATTCCCACGGGGGGGGGGGGGGGGGGGGGGGGGGGGGGGGGGGGGGGGGGGGGGGGGGGGGGGGGGGGGGGGGGGGGGGGGG